>CAJQUW010011862.1:195000-254964 GCA_907163375.1 Prostheceraeus crozeri | reverse complement strand
CAGTGGTGGGCGTTCCGATAAATGAAGCGATAAAGCGATAAAGCGATAATATCGGACTGGCCGAAAATTTATCGCTTATCGTTTATCGCAAAGAATCGCAAAATTTATCGTTTATCGTTATCGCTTTAAATTTTCCTGCGATAACGATAAAGCGATAATTTTTTTAAAAAACAAAAATTTCTTTGGCTTATTAGACAAACATTCTACGATTTGAATTAACTTCTCGAATGTGACTCTTAAAAGCGTCAATTGGAATTGCATCGGGTATTACTAAGCTCTATTAAGGGGATCACACCTTGACACCACACAGTGCTTGATAGTTCACCAACTCTTGCATGTAGAATATCAATGCGCGATCCCGTTCCGATTCCTCGTTGAGGTCATCTACGATTTAAAGGGTTAGATGAAGGTAAGTTGAACAGCGAGTTGGTACATTTCTACTGAATTAGTACTCGTTAATAAAAGCATGAGATTGTTTCATTTTCACTCATCGCAGTATGTGCCCCGACTTCTGATCCTGCGTGTGTGCGCGTGCATTCACACAAAGCCTTTCGCATCGATTAGCTTCGAAATAGTCGTCATCCATGGACAGCAAGTATGACGTCGACCTCACTGAGGTAAGTTGTCGAATAAGATGTAAAGAGGATTGGCCCCTGACAGCCGTATTTGAACGTTTCAATGAGAATCATTTTTTCTTCGCGTCTAGATGGCAGTCGGTGTCAGTCGTATTGCTCATCAAGTGATAAAGTGCATTTGTCTTCTACCATCGAACGTTCAATCAGCTCATCATGCAACGTTTTTATAATCTATTAATCATACTATGTATGCGCATATTCATGAGAAACTACCAACATTCATTTAACACAGTGTTTTCCAAAATCGTACCTTTTTAGACTGCAAGCAGTCGAGTAGTGTTTTTAAATCCTCATCGTCTATAAGAGTAGAAAAATACGTCGCATATGCATAAAAAAAGGAAAATATAGTTCCTATATTTACCTTTTGTGTAGGCCAGGCCCATACTCTGTGGTAAACAACTAGGACAACTAGTCGCACAATTTTTTAAATCTCTTGTTAATGATTATCAATTTGGATTGAACCAATGACCCTTCTCATTTCCAATGAGATGATTGTTTTATTTTAGCAATTCTGATTGACCATTCTCATTTCTAATGAGATGAACGCCGGGGAATTGGTCTCCCTGATAGGGGAACGAACCCTCTGCTCAAATTTGGGAGGATTCAAAGATGGTTAACACGGAGGCTGAGGGCGCCAATGAGTATCTCGCATCCGGGCGCAAGAAACTCACGCTACGCCACTGTATCACAGTCAATGTCAGTCACATCATAAGGCTAGCGCAGGCTGAACAATATAAAGCGACGATGACATACTTGTAGATAACTATCTTTCATAGTTTCTAGAGTAGACTGATAATGTAGCCTACATTGTACGTAGGCATTGCACGTACATATGCCTACATGTAGATCACTTTGGCACTTGGCCTACCCTACGTTTATAGACATTTATTTCCAGCCGTGTAGATATACGTATGTATCGTAAGTTTATACAACAATATGATTTCCTTAACTTTCGAATTGCGGTGCCGTGGACATATTAATTCCCTTCAGTATTTTAGCAACTGTAATGAGCGCTACATTAATTTTTTTCAATTTTTTAGCAACTTTAATGAACACTACACGCTCTATTATGCTGCAGTATACCGCATTAGCTTGTCGATAAATCGACGTACCCACGGGATGGGGTTGATGGAATAGCCCAATTGATATCTATTGTTTACGTTGCAAATACATTAATTATTAAATTTTTATTTCATCTTACGCATGTACTTTAAAATTATGTGCAAGGCATACCGTAGCATAGTTAGGGTGCAATTTAATAATTACCGGTAGGGCTAATTGGTATTTCTAAGAGCGACGCCGCTAGAACTTCATCAGCCAAGGACGCAGAACAAGAAGAACATTGAATTGTTGTTTATTCTATTGATATGATTATTGATTAGGTGGCAAAATTATCGAAGCTATATAGGTCTTATCCGGTAGCTAAGCTAGGTACAATGATGAGTGTATTGTCCCTCGATGTTCATACGTTACGAGTGAGGTCCCACAGATAGCTACATTATAATTTTGGACTTTGCTTGTCAGGCTTGGACATGAGTTGGGAGTTGCAAATTGCTACATGCTATTTACGTCTAAGAGACAAGTGCAATCCGATCGTCATCCTTCACCATGGTGGTATACTGAGACTATGGGCCACACTAAGTAGGCTACATGTAAATACTTATTTATAGATTGCGTTTTTTGAGCGCGCACTTTTCAATTAAGCTGATAAAGTCGACGATCATCATTTTTTTCATTGTCTGCCAACATGTTTACCATCATCCTGCAGAGTCTAGTTAAATACATACACATACATGTGCTTATAAGACGCTGTATCAATGAAACTACATGTATATATGCGTTATATTTAGCTGTCTTGTAAATTTCGGGATCGCAAGAATTTTAAGGTTATATCATTGCAGCTACATCTGCTGTATACAAGCATGTGTATTATTTATTTTGTCATAGCCGAGGATATATCAAAATAAAATCACTGATTTTTTTGTTTCAGTTTCAGCGTCAAGAGGACTGCAATATGTCACGCAAGAGGACTACATGTATGGAGGACTTCTTCACGTGTTGAGAACAGGAGTAGTGGTGTGACTCAAGAGAAGAAGCGGAACATTTCCGAAAGTTCGGGATCTGCAGACGTTCCCCCCGTCTCCCACTCGAATTCCCTCATGTCCCTGGGTAGTGAGTTAGAGGCCGACAGCCGCTCAGGTAGTCAAGCCATTGACTCGACCAGCCACACCTTGTGATTGCGCCTGGATGTGGTATTTCCAGCCCCCTCATCCATTTCTTAAACAATATTCACTTTACCAACAGATGGAACTCTCTGTATGACGCGTGCAGCGTGCTGCTACAGTGCGTCATGAACGACGACGCTCGCCTGGAGGCCGTCAATGAAGTTCTACGGAACGAGGGGGCGCCAACCGGAGCAGGAAGTCCTTCAGCGGCTTCGACGACCAGGACAGACAGGTAAAGTACCAAAGTAGTCTGATGCAAATTTCATTTTAGCTGAGATGAGCTACATGTAGATAATAATGTTTTTGTTTTTGCTTTTGGTTTACAAGTTTTAGTGCCTGCTATGCTATCAATTTAATGAGTTTTTTACGTTATCACCAGGTGCTGCATGAGTTCTGCAAAGTCATGAGGCCAGTCGCCAACTGTCTGGACCGGCTACAGGCGGAGCAGAACGCCTACCTTGGTGCACTGCTTCCCAACCTCACTCTCATGAAAGTGGCGCTGGAGCGCATGGAGGAATCGCAAAGGGACCAGGCCCTCATCTACGCACAGCCCTTGGTGCGCGCCCTCCTCCGACAAGAGGGCAACAAAGGAGGATTTGACAACAGGTAGGCCTACAAATTCAACAACTTCACCTATATTCTGTAACATAAAGAGGTACCGGTATTTTATTCTCTGTTTAATGTTTGCGGTGCTTACCTTTTTCTATAAGCCAGGAGTCGCGCAAACTCCGGCATAAATGGCCTATTCAGTGTTCCAGTTCGGCCTTGTTAGGTGCTAGCCTGTCAGGCCTAGCTAGTGCTAATAATGTCAGCTTTAAATGTACACATGCATATTTCTTGTGCTGTGTAGTTTTGTTCCCTTTCTTTACTATACAGGTGCTCGCAAATTTAGGAGCCAAATTTATCATCAATGGACGTTGACTCTGTCTCAAAGAAGTATTATGCTTCCGATTGATTTGTTTTGATGGTTAGTAAATCAATATTTTCCTCACAGGAGCATTGTAGCCTACTCCCTGTTTTCTCTGTCCTAGTGTGCCTTCTTGATCCCTGGCCCTGACACGGCCTATATGGTGGCCTAAATTGCCTGCCGATCCCTGTTATAGGCAATAAGTACATGCACATGTCCCGCTACGTGTTTAAACTAATTACTTTGCTTTACAGATTCAGCTCCATGTTTAGAAACATGGATCTCCTCATGGCATCTGCCTTCATCCAAACTACGGGATGTCGACGTTCGGCTCCATGGCTCCGCATATGAAGGAGGAGATATCCATGAGGATCCTAAAAGAGATGACGGCGCTCGTCAGACAGGAGGAGGCGAGAGAGGGGGAAACCAAGTTACGATGAAGGAGCATCAGGAGGTCGGCGATGACCCCTTTGCCGAGCTCTGCGAGTGTGAGGATGGAACCGAGGAAAACCGCGACAATAACCTGCAGGAAGACCTCAAAAAGGAGCTGCAAGGGTGGAAGAGGAGCAAGGAGGTAGCCTAACAATGTGTTTAAAGTCTTGCCATGTTCTTTTATGCACCATGAGCATACCGTGTACAAGCAAGTGATAATTCGGTGCATTGTAATGTGTAATTGCAGAATGTGTACATGTAAGATTGCAATGATGTATGTGTTTTTTTTCAGGCAACTGTGAAGAAGTCGCACTTCCCTGCGAAGCATAGGGCCCACTGGATAACACTTTTCATAAAGTACAATACCGCGATCCCTAGCTCCGCAGGAGTAGAGCGTCTCTTCAGCGTGGCTGGAGACGTACTGAGGCCGAAGAGGGATTGTCTCAGTGATGACAATTTTGAACAGAATTTTGAACAGATTGTTTCTGAAGGGAAACCTCCGTCTCAGCAAGAGGCTGCAGCCAGGAGGGGCCGATGAGGATGATGATGATGATGTGTAGTATTTGTATGATTCCTCTCTGCTCTGATTGTACTTTGTGGTGCGGTGAAGTTTGTCGTGGTACCCGATACATGTAGCTTGTTGTTTTTATGGTTTTTATGTTAAAAATAAAGTTCTCAATTCGTGTCTTTCATCAATGCTCCTATTTATTCAATACCAGCCTATGTTGTATTTTAGGCATGTACTTGTAGGTTTCTGTACGATATGATTGAGGCCAAAGGCCCAGACCAATGAAGAGTGCATCAACATAATTAACTGTTACACATGGCCTTGTATATGCATGCAGGCACGACTTCGATTTCATGTCCTCGAGCTCTAGCACTCGATGTTGTTAGAAGACATGGAATCGAAGGAGTGCATGCTTGTGCATGGCCGTCGTGTAACAAATCATCATGTAGAACAGCATTTATTTTAGTGAATTCAGTGTAGAGGTTTAGTAGCAAAAAATGAGCCAATTATAGACGTTAGTAGAGACAATTTCAGGATTTATCGTTATCGGACTTTATCGTTATCGCTTTAACCTTTGCGTAAAATTTATCGCTTTATCGTTATCGGACTTAGCAAAAAAAATTATCGCTTTATCGTTATCGGACCCATCGGAAAATTTATCGCTGCCCACCACTGGGTATAACATCTACTCGATGATCATACGTAAAAGGATTAGGTGAAAAAAATTGAATTTAGTTCAATTATTATGAAATATTAGCCATTATAACTAAGGTCAACATACACACCTTTCCCCTATTTAAGAAAATCGTCAAAATATTTAAAATGTTTAGAAATCAAATTACACTGTGAATTCTATTATGCCTATCCGTAGTGCATGCTGGAAAAAGTTAAGTTCGTTCATCCAATCAACATACACTAGGTGACATGCCACGATCAATCACGCATAACTACACATGACCCTAAACATCCGTGGTTTGCGGGACAGTGCTGCAACATTTATTATATAATTTAAGTTCCCGGTGGTAAAAATTTCATCGGGCCGATGCATGAAATCTCGTTTCGGCATCGCGGCGTCGATTTCCCATAAAATCGATGCCTTGCCGATGCCCGAGAATTCGTCTCGGCATTGCACCTGATATTCCGCTCTATTTCCGATATCGGATTTTGGCCGATTAATCGCTACATATGCGGTATCCACCTGTTTTGTCGCTCTATTTCCGATATCGGATTTTGGCCGATTAATCGCTACATATGCGGTATCCCACCTGTTTTGTCGCTCTATATCCGATATCGGATTTTGGCCGATTAATCGCTACATATGCGGTATCCCACCTGTTTTGTCGCTCTATATCCGATATCGGATTTTGGCCGATTAATCGCTACATATGCGGTATCCCACCTGTTTTGTCGCTCTATATCCGATATCGGATTTTGGCCGATTAATCGCTACATATGCGGCATCCCACCTGCTTTGTCGCTCTATATTCGCTATTGGACTTGAGACGATAAGCCGATTAATTTACAATCTGAATCACTCGTATAAAAATTATACCGCTAACTACACACGCTTTCCTAGTCCTGAACTACAACCTGAGCTAGGCCAATTAACAATTGTTGAAAACTAAGATAGCATTTATTCAATAACATCATATTACAAAAAATACATGTATGAAATCTAGAAATAGCGCACTACACAATCTGTATCAACAATCATCTGGATTTCTATACTAAAACTAAAAATGTTCGGATAACAAGTCCAATGTGATTTTAGGCGAAATTGTTCGATTAAACTTCTCCTCCAGAACATCTCGTCCTTCCAGTGCAGGCTCTGCGACTCCTAGCTCGTTGGTGTGGCAGGCAATTGCTTCCACCCGCAATGGCTTTGGCAAAGAGAACTTGTTCGACCAGGGCTGTCGCCTCCTCCTCCTCCCACTGCCGCGATCAGTTGCATCCTTCAACATTTTCTCGATCACCTCTTCAATCGTCTTCTCATTCCCAATTTTCTCTTCTCTTAGGGAATCTGAAAATAAAGATGCGAGGAATTAGTAGTGTATGGTAATGAGTAACAAATGTTTGTTTCCAGTGGGAAACACAGAAAATACATTTAGATAAGCCTTGCTGCTGAGTGATGTCTTCGACGGGCTGGCTGGTGTTACCCGACCCCGTCCCGCGGATAAGGGCGTCTTCGATAGACTTACCGCTGCTTTGTATCATAAAATGAACAATGCTGCATGCGGAAAAGTACATGTACTCGTATGTGACAGTAATGAAAGAAACTTTGTGGTCTACTGTAATGTTTGTTAATTCGTCGCAATGACATGAACTTCTAAACAAATAGATGAACATGCATTATACTCGTACATACCGGTACTTATACATATATACTTCAGTTGACCAGTCTGATCGGGAGCGAATTTATGTTTTCAGAAGACATAATGTGCAAACTCCGTTTTATTTTTATGGTCGATAATTTACAATAGAAGCAATAACCAGTACTTCGGCCTTGAGAGGGCGATGCTACATGGCACGAATGCGTGCACATAAACACTAACATTTAATACAGATCAGGAGTGAACAGGACTTAAAAATTTCACTTATGATTGGGCAACTGTCCAGTTCATGACTACTATTTATCGGAGGTTCAAATGCATTCTGAAACAGAAATATTGTTTGAGTACTATTTTTTTACAACTTGTTTCAGAATGTAAATATCGTAACGAGATTGATCGATCATTTTTCATCAGTTCAAGGCATTGAATATAGAGCTTAAGCAATTTCATTTTTTTAACTTATTAAATATTTGAATAAACTTAATTCATATCAAGCCTTATGACATGAAAAGACGTGCCAAGTTTACAAGTTCCATGAAATGAAAAATCATTGAATAAGATGAAAATTTAAAGAGATTCAATACTTAATATTTGATGAATGCTATCCTCTGCTATGATGAAGACTGACAAAATCAACATTTCGCATACTTTTAATCGTCTGCATGCGGTTCCAGAGTCCATAAGCTATAACTCTATAGATTCTTAGAGCAAACTTAAACGATTCTACTTATGCTTCGTAGACATCAATAGGAAATTTGAAAATGTCTTCATAAACAGTTTTAATGCATTCTATTCAAAAATATTGAGCTATTCATTTTTACTATAGATCAGACTATCTACTATTTACTATGGTCAGGCAAGGAAAAAGAAAATTCCAAAATCACTCCTCCAGTTAATTGACCAATCTGAAAAATGAAGTGTTGTGATTAAAATAGCCGGCGCTTAGTGCCACTGACACTTCTGTTGGGCTTTGATAAAACATCGCTTCGATGCCCAGGCTTAAATAAGCACTATACCGGCAGTAAAACTGAGTTCTTTATGAAGTATTCAGACATTTGGGAGCTCGTGTTTTGGCGGTTGCTGCCTGGGCAAAAAACACGAGCTGCCAATTTATGAAAACAATTCGGAAAATTGTCCATCCCCTGTAGTTCATAAAATTCAATCCTAAATTTCTGACTATTCAGTAACGATATTGATAGATCATTTTCATCAGTTCAAGGCATTGACTATAAAACAGAAAAAGATTGGAGTAGCACGACTACTGTCCAAGACCACCAGATACATCGATGACTTATGTATCTTCAATTACAAGCGCTTGGACAAAATTATTCCTAGTATCTATCCAGATAGCTTAGAAGCTAACAGATGCGGACTTGATAATAAAGAAGCACGTTAAGCTGAAAGTTACCAGCACTGGCCTTAAGACTGCTGTATATCACAAAGTGGACGACTTCAACTTTCCAGTAACACTTTGACATCTCCTGAGAATGCACCACAAAATTAGAGTTAACGTTTTCAGCAGTCAGCTCATATGGTCGCATCTGCTCCTCATTAGAAGATTTCGTCATGAAATCGAAGAAAAGTTTCAGATTACTAAGATCAAGAGGATAAAGCAGCAAGGAATTACTAATATCCGCAGAAAGAGCACTGCATAGACATGACAAGATTTTGAGAAAATTCGGACTTTATGCCGATAAACAAACTACTGCACGCTTTTATGATGATCGAAACCTTTAAGCAACGAACATATGGCAAGATGCATGATTACAAATCCTTCAACACAACAAATTTATCGACTTTGACATGAACTACCGATTATGACTACATGTATGAAAGATTCCGGATTCCTTGACTCCATACTTCCGTACACTGTCCTTTTGCCGATTGTGACAAACCTTTCTTGCTTGTAATGCCATAACAGTTTCGATTATAATTTTGTAATTATTTACATATTTATTTTCAATTCAATTATCTTTTATCATGCCATTTTCCTTTATTCTGAATTTTTTCCGCTATTGGTTCATTATCATCGCAGTTACTTATTTATTTTCAATTTAATTATTTATTATGTGATTTTTCTTCAGTCTGAATAGTTACCGCTATTTATAATTAATTTTCTTTCATTTTCATCGTACATTTTATTTACTGGTTCATTTGCATTAGCATTTAGAGTCAGTGTCATTGAATCTGTACATGATGGATGCGCAGGGCCCCACTCAAGCAGGTCTGAGCGTTCAGGATTTAGGGGCCGAAACGCGAATCCTGGTCGAGTTCCTTCCGAGTTCTTAGACACGTTTTGCTGAACTTTTGAATGATTCTTAACATCTGTAGAGAACGAACCATGCGTCCTTGTCAGGATTTCATAACTTTGTCTTCATCTTACTCTCAAACACGTCTATCTTCCTACTCAATCACAGCAGGGAGACTTAGTCGGCAGATGACGGATCTGTGCGGTGTCAATTTTCAAATATATGCCATAGCCTATTGAATGATAGTAATGATATGCTATAATATTCATTAAATCATCGAAATTATCAAATTACATTACATACGTGTACTTATATAACATGATTATAACATATTTTAGTTATTATATTGCATATTATAATTACTAGTATATCATCGTTGCATTATATTTATATCACATCATTTTTGCAAATTATGCAATTATATCACTTAAATTTATAATGTACTGTGTTTTTACTTTGCATTGAATTTTCAAACTTTATTATAATTAACAATTAACAAAAAGAATATTACAAAGCTGATTACAAGAATGCTACAAGCGGTACATTGATGATATCATCATGGATCCGTTTTACAAGGATGTGAGAATATTTTCTAACATAATTGGAGTGTTTAACTCGATTGACAAGAACATTCAGTTCACTATAGAAGTCACTAGGGATAAGTATATTAACTTTCTAAACCTAAGCATATCAGTGAATGACAACCTTAAATACAAATGGTTTAGTAAGACATGTCATTCAGGCATAACTCTACATAGAGATAGTTGGCTTCCAAATAAAGTAAAAAATAATTTTCTCAAAAACAGTATAAAATACATTGATGATGGCAGTTCTGATGTATGTGTGTAGCGCCATTGGTACTAAATACAACTGCAAAAGCAGATATCTAGTTTATTGTTTTAATTACTTTTGGTGCAATGACCTCCATGTTGGACAAAGTTGTCGACCTTTCAAGTTGCTAACAAGAACACGAACGTAGTATTCGCAACAGAGATTCTAAAAGTGCTTTGAGCGAGCATCATCTAAAATTTCATGCTGATAGAGAGATGGAAATAACTGACTTTAGTTGTGAGATCCTTATTCAACAATTTAATGCGATTAATGGCTGAAGCACGCTTCATAGCGATGAAAATGCCAAAACTTAATAGACGTCATGAACAAGTTTAATGAGTTGCCACAACTATGCCTAATCAGTATTTAAGGATCCTTCTACATTTGTACGCCACCCTTGAGACTGTCTTCGGACGAAACGCGTCGGGTGCTTCTTTTTAACTTATTGGAATAAAAAGTCGTAAATAGAAGGGAGTGACTTCTTTATTTTCAATTATTTGGAAATTACTTATCTTGAATTTATGAATATGATTGAATAATTATATTTATAACATAAATAATAGGCCTACATTTATCATTGATCACGTAGGCCATCACAGAATCGAGAGTTTCAAATAATATTTCATCTGCACTTTTTATTATTTTTGAAATCGCCTCTGGCTTTTACAGGAACTAAAAAAATGCGAGATTTTTGACGCAACCTGTCGAGATTCTTTAGCGAGACTGACAAAGCAACATTTACAAAAATATCAAGATTGTTTAAACCTAATATTGGTAACGAGAATATAGACATGCACCGTATACACTGTACATGTGAAAATGCAATGTAGAATGTCATAGAATATGCACAAGGCCAATCAAAACAACCTAATCTTGGGGAGTAATATGTCGCATCACAGTATCAACGTTGAGTCAAAAATTTCGTGTTCTTTCTTCTTGTGAAAGTCATAGGTATTTTTTTTAGAAAAATTAGGATTTTCTAGCTACGAATAACTTTTCTTCAAGATATCCTTGAAAATCTCTCATCATGTGAATTATGTGATAAATGGTGTTGAAACATAGAATACACATTTTTTATGTTTGGATAAATGATGAAGCCATCAAAAAGCCCTGCTATTTAAGTCTGAACCCTAGGGCAAATCAAAATGTTTATCACATTATTTCATAATATAAAATGTTATCTAAATGCTGCAATTTTCATTTCGCAAATAAATGAAGGCATACATCTTTAGTTTTCATTTCTATAGCAGAAATATTAAAAAATACTTCGCAATTACAATTGAAGAGAAAGGAAATTAGGCTATCTAATTATCAAATCATTTTTCTATTGTATAGTATTTTTATTTAAAAATTGGTTTGAGTAAACCTACTACCCATGCAATCACATCCATCGCATGCCTGAAGTCAATTTATGTATAGCCTACATATCTTTGGAAAAAATGTAAAATTAATTAATGAAGAATCCAGTAAAAAGAGTGGAGAAAATTTGATTTGATACATGATGTTTAAGTTAAGAATATTTCACACAATCTAGCCGAAAGTTTTACTTACTTTGTCTGGTTTTCCTAGTCCAGAAACAACCGCCTGCCAAACTCGATGTTCAAGCACATTCAGGCACAAGCCTCGAAGATACTCCGCACAAATTGATCAATCTAAAATGGCAACAGCCGGTGGTATGTACTCGTAATTGAATGAGGAATATAAGATATTTATTTTCATGTTTTAACATATCATTAATTGTGAATAAATATAAATGCATGTACATTGTAGGCCTATATAGCAATTAGGTAAGAGTGCATAAAAACTATTATTGATATATGCAAAATAAAAAATTGTCAATCCATTATAATTGGTGAAATTAGTTTCAGTTAAATCGTCAAGAAAATCACAGAACATATGTGCTAGGGAACAACATTTGTAATATCACGATGTATGATAGGTTTAAACCTCCGAATTTTGTAGGCCTATGGAATACATGGAAGGATCCAGTCTGTGCTTTTTCAAAAGTTCTCTTTAATATGTGATTTAGATCGACAACGCATTCAATTAAGCTACTGCATCACAGCATTTCAAATTAGAAATACATTAGACCATAATTCTTATCTTGATGACAACTGAACAAAGAAAGAAATTCACATTACACCTAAATTAATCATTCTAGGTGCATTGACTGCTTTAGTGTTGTTTTGGGAAAAGTCAAGTTGATCTATTTTACATCAGCTCGATATATTTCAATAGCTCAGCGCTATCTTCAGGAGCAAAGGATTACAAGAATGTTTATGGTAGTGATCCAAAATAATAGTGTTATTCTATATGCGTGATTTCTGATTTCTTTATACATTTTGAATCACTTTTATGAATATTCTTGAAATCCCTTGCTCCTTGCGCTGAGTTACTGAAATATGTTGAGCTGATGCAAATCATCAACTTTACGAAGATGACAGCAATGATTCTAGGGATTTTCGATTGTAAACATCTGAATGAATTCTTTTGACGATACTCGTACCGGTATGCATAAAGTTCTTATTTCATTTAATCACATATTAAAATATGAATTAGCATGCTGATACTTACATGTTGCGACGAAAGTAATCGACACAAGAACATGAGAAGCATTGAACTCGAAACACTAAGTTGAGAAACCAAACGACATTGACTATGGAGATAATACAGATTGTTCTGCTCTGCTGATTTCTACCGATTTTCACTTGATAGATGTATCAATCTCCAATTGAAGCTATCGGATGAAAGGTTGCCTTCTTTCAAGGAATTCTTTACCATGTTGCGTAATTTAATACATGTGTCACTAAATTTGATATTGTGCACGATAAAATAGGCAATACTGAGACACGCTGGTCTCTGAAGACAGATGAAGGATAGCAGTGGCGTGCGTAAAGTCCACAACATTAGTGCCGGATCACTGCTATATTTGACGCAGCATCATATCATCATGTGCGTTGCTCGCTTGTGTGACTGCAAGTGAGAGTCAGCGTCATCGATCCATCTGTAGCTGTCGGCAGGCGAACTCGGACAAAGACAAATACTGCCAAAGCATGGAGCGGGATGGAATTAGTCTGCTAAAGCGAGAAGGGCGGGGAGATTGCGCAACGGAACCTGTCTGTGTAAAAGCTTTCAAAATCACATCACTTGCGCAGATTTCAGATACGAAGATACTACTGAAAGCAAAATGAATATCTTTTATAATTGGTTACTTAGGTTGTCATCCAAGGTAATGAAATCATTCCGAAAGGGAAAGCTGCAGAGTTGATAGAAAAACACGCAAGCATACAAAAAGATAATTTATTTCATTTGAAGACTTAATTGTGAAATGCGAATTTCTTTCTTGTGAGATTTAAGTGACAGTTTGCAATGCAAAAACACACTGTCGTTTTTTTTGAGACTACATTTTTTTACATCGCATCGAATGTATCCAAATGCATAGATGAGAATATAAGAGAGATTAGAGCGAACAAGGGGAAAAGGAGAGGGATATGAAGAAGAATAAGTGGAAAATAAAAAAGACACGGAGTGAAAGAAAAGAGAAAAGGGGATCGAGAGGAGAGGATCGTGGAACTGGAGGATAGAGATGAAAGAAATTGGGATAGCAGCAGAAGGAATTGGGATGTCTGAGTTGGGATTTATGAAGACAATGGGAATAGGAAGAGGAGAATAATTGATGAGAGAATGAGTGAATTTTCCGTCATACAAATTAAACCTATGAATTTTGAGTTTGGAAAGAGACCAATCGCATTATCGAGACATTGCTAGACATTTATGAATTTAAGTGGGATAAGATGATAAAATGATGGGCAAATGATATGGGAATTCCATGTCAGATCCCATCAAACGCCCATATGGTCTGATGGTGGGATGACGATCGCCCACGCAATATCCATGAGCAATGATGGGACCTCACTGTTACCATGTACGTTTTTCACTGTGAGACTTGATATCGATATATCATCGGAAATTAAGCGACAATTCGATATCGGCAAATGAACGACTTATAGACATAATATCGATATGAGAAGCATCGGAAATAGGGCGACAATTCGATATCGGCAAATGAACGACTTATAGACATAATATCGATATGAGAAGCATCGGAAATAGGGCGACAATTCGATATCGGCAAATGAACGACTTATAGACATAATATCGATATGAGAAGCATCGGAAATAGGGCGACAATTCGATATCGGTCGATGGACTACAAATCGCTCACTTTTCGATTATGAATTGATCGGAAATTGCACGATTTCACGATTGAACGATTTCTCGATGCTGAATCGAGAAAACGCTAATTTGAATCCGAGCATTTTCCGATCAATTTTTACCACCGGGTTGGTATAGTTGGCAGTCCTGTTACATAGACTTTGTGTCTGCATGTATCAGAGGCTAAACAATGTGATAGGACCTCATTTTCATGCTCAGAGAAGACAGAACATGCTTAGCGGTTCATCCGTGGGTCAAGCGGCAGCGCAGACAACCGTGGACGACGCGCAAACTATAAACGCTCGCCCGTGCGTATTCATAGACATTTCCCATGTTTTAACAGCATCAGATCAAGTGATTTCTGACTCTTAGTGCAGCGCGTATGTACAGTACGCGGGTAGAAGAAGAGAATGTCCTTAACCACGGATGTTTGGGGTGCTCCGTAATTACGCGTGGCATGTCACCTATTGTATTTGGATGCTCAATATAATCTCAAAAATTCTGAACAGTAAGACATCAAAAATGTAAAGATCTGATTTGGTGAAAATATTGCAGATTATAATATTTTAGAGAGCTGGAGTCATTCAGATGACATGCCAATATCTCAATTTCCAATATCTAACAAGAGTAAATCAAACGATTTTAACGAAGTGCAAAGTGCTTAAGAAAGTCTAAATGTATTTGAGTCCACAATAGAAATATCAAAAGAATGTTTGCAAAAGTCAAAATACCTAAATGATATCTAAATTTTTAATATCTAAAATATCCCAAACATTTTTTTAAAATTTTTTCCGAACCCTGGTCATCAGCATTATATAAGAAGCATCACCATGCTTTCTAGTTTGTATGTTCTTATTTTGCGATCAAATCTTAAAGAAGTAGAAATAAAATATTCTTCAGAATCTTTTTCTTATACAAAACTTTACACAATCTTACATTCAATGACATAAGCAACAAATCCAGTAGAATAATGATAATACTTGACATCAAAAAAACTTGTAAAGAAATAGCAGAAAGACCGAAAATTTCCTAAGAAAGGTAATCAAGAGACGATTTGATCTTTTTCGGCTTCACTGTCATTGTTGGCAACTCATCTGCGTACTTCTTCATCATTTGATTCGACTCAAACAGTTTCCTTTCAAGTTTCAATTTCTGTTTCTTTTTCTCGATCCTCCCAGGTTTGCTGCGACCTTTCTTCTTTTTTGCGAAACTATACGACACTTTCGATGTCTCTCCAAACTGCAAGGAAAAAGCAGACAAATTCATTATAGCATTATTAATAACGAAAGTTTGGACGAATATATTCTATCGGAGACCTAACTTTTGAATCAGCCAATTAAGGCCGAATGCCGTCACTGCTCGTCATGCTATAATTCACTCAACCAAGTTACCGAATCTCTGACAATCACAATCTCGTCACTCTATCTTCCAAGTTTATTTTGCAACTGAACTTGTACTTTGATGATGATGATGATAATTCTTTATTTCGTCAATACAAAAGCGGTATTTGACAGTAAGGGGGGAGGGGATACAAAACGACATCAAGACGCATACGAAAATTTTACAAAGCTTTTGTTGTACATTGCTGATCGACGCTGTAGTGGAAGTAAAATTCTGCTATGCCGCAAGGAGCGAGAAATGTTTCTTTTGACAAAATACTGAGAGAGGGGATGGAAGTCATTGTGTCGAGCAATTTTCTTGATTAGTTTGATGCATGACGCATCCAGCATATCGCGGAGACAAGATTGATGGTCGCTGCAGATATTGGCCCACTTCCGAGCAATACGGTCAAGCCTCTCAAGTTTTCGAAAGTCAGTTTGAGGCAGATCACAAATAAGTGGCCAGCATGCAACAATATGGCAGTAAACGTAGCTGACATAAACTTGCCAAATGATTTCATCAGAGTTACGATTGAGCTTCATGCGTTTTACAAAAGACATCTTCCTGCAACATTTTGCATAAAGATCTGAAAAATGACTAGACCAACTGAGGTCAGACTGGAAAAGTACTCCCAGGATCTTCAAACAATTTACATTTTCAATTATATGATCCTGGATAACAATAGGAGTGATAACATCAAAACTAGAGATTCTGTTCATGCACATCGTTTTAGTTTTCATAGCATTGATAACCAGTCTTTTAGAGGCAGCCCATTCGGAGAAAGTGTCAATATCAGTCTGGAAGGAGCACGCGTCATTTGAATCGAAAGAGTCAAGATGAAGAAGAGTAACATCGTCCGCGTAAGCAACTATCTTCGTATTTTCAAAGGTTGGGAGATCATTTATGTAGAGAGTAAAAAGTAACGGGCCAAGAACAGAGCCCTGAGGAACTCCACTGGTAGTGTTTTTCCACGAAGTTTGAAAGCTATTCGTACAAACTCTTTGAAGGCGATCACTTAAGAAACTTCTAATGAGAGAAAATCAAGTGAGGGGAACATTCAAAATTTTTCATCAAATTCTCCAAAAGTAAGTTGTGACTTATGCAATCAAATGCCTTTCTGAAGTCCACTGCAAGAACTCTGACGATGTTAGATTTGTGAAGAGAAATGTGCTGGAGAGCTGTTAGCCGAATTGATAAAAGTGCGTTTGTGCATCCACCAAAGCCATTCGAGATATAGGCAAACTGTCTTTTGTCAAGTTGTTGAGTCAAAGCCGGAAGAAGTACTGAATTTCTTATCAGTTTTTCGAGAATTTTACTTGGGAAAGGAAGAATAGAGATGGGACGGTACTCATCACTGTCTTTTTTGGGCAAGGGAAGTACATTAGCACATTTCCATTGTTTTGGGAAAATTCCGGATTGCATACAAATGTTCAGAATGATAGTTAAGGGAGTAGTAAGAGCTTCAGCGAAATTACGATAGAAGAATCCTGGGAGACCTTCAGGACCACATGAGTTTGACTTACAACTCCTGATGAGGTTGAATACTTCTGATTCATGAACAACAGAGTCATTACGGGAATAGGGACGGTTATCTGAGAAGGACTGAATGTCAAGAGGAGAAAAGTTCGACATAAACAGATTATTTAGCTCTTCAGCTTTATCCTGTGTCATAGGCAAATGTTTGGAGGAACTACTGAGCTGATGTTTTATTGACTTCCATTTCTCGGAATGAGTTAGAGAAGACAGGCGAGCAAAGTAGTGATCTTTAGACTTAGCTAGCTCACTGATGAAACGTTCACGTAATTGGAGAAATTTGGCGTAATTACCGCGAGATAGAGCTTTATCCCTAGCATCCGATATGGCTTTCAAGGCAGGAGTAAGCCAGGGAGGGTCAGAAGAGCGCATACGCACATTCTTAACTGTATAGAAGAGGTCATAGCAGTACAGTAAAAAAGATTGGAAGTCTTCAACCATATCATCAATGTTATCATGTGATAACAAGAAGTCATGCCAATCGGCAGTAGAAAGAACTCTGTTACACTGAGCGAAATCGGAAGGAGAACAAGAGCGGACTCTGACCTTAGTAGTTGACTTGAGGGGGATGGCCTCTTTATTCACAAATACACCTTTATGGTCCGAGCGACCAAGAGGAGAAATGCAAATAGGGGAACAAAATTTTGAGGGCTGATTAGTGATTACAATATCTAAAGTGTTGGCACCACGAGTCGGAAATGTGACTAACTGTATCATGTTATTGTAAGTACAAAAGTCTTGAATACTGTGACGCAAATCATTGACGTCACCCAAAATTACAATATGCGAAGACTCCGAGTCATCTACAAGATTCTGCAAAGAGACAAGCAAAGTATCATGGGCAGTGGTTTTACCCCAATATGGATGATAGACGACTATGACTGTTACATCAAATTCATCAACACGAATGCATGAAATGTTAGACTTGATAGCACTTGTGAAAGAATGGCTTAGCTTCCTAATCGAGAGTTTCGACTTACAGTAGATAATGATGCCACCTCCATTACTGTCACGATCTTGTCTGATGCACATGTATCCAGAATTTGAATGGCTTCATCAGCGGTCTGATTGTCCAGCCAAGATTCGGTGATGCAAATAAGGTCACTGTCAAACTTGGCTGCTCGTAATTTGAGATCGTCAACTTTATTGAATATGGAGCGAGCATTGAAAAGCAATATCGATGGAGCTGAGAAGATGAGGCGGCGATTGGGCTTACGTAACTTTCGGTCAGCAGTAGAGGATGGAGGCTTATAGGATATCGATGGAGCTGAGAGGATGACGCGGCGATTGGGCTTATGTAACTTTCGGTCAGCAGTAGAGGATGGAGGCGTAGAAATATGGGAAGATGCGTCACAGTTGTCTTTGCGCGATAGAAGCTTGAAGTACCACAGTTTCCGCCTTTGTGTGCGAGAGATTGTGTAATCCGGCCGTCGAAGGCTTAGAATGTCGGCCCGGGAGTAGGAGAGTCTAGCTGTCGTTACACAGGGAACGGATGACACATCGGATGACATAACCAGCGGATGGGAAAAGTGAATGCTTGAAGTACCACAGTTTCCGCCTTTGTGTGCGAGAGATTGTGTAATCCGGCCGTCGAAGGCTTAGAATGTCGGCCCGGGAGTAGGGGAGTCTAGCTGTCGTTACACAGGGTACGGATGACACATCGGATGACATAACCAGCGGATGGGAAAAGTGAATGCTGAATGTGAGCGCAGTTGTAATTGCGGCGATGAAAACAAAAGAAATCAGCGATTGTCGACCAAGAATCATGAACTTGATTTCGAAAATGAGATAGATGAAAACTATGAATTGTGAGGAGTCAAATGATATAAAGTTTGAAAAATATCTAGTTCGTAATGCATGTAAGATGTCGTAATGCACAGTTGCAAACGCAGGAGGTCGCACAGACGACCAGCACGCTAGGACGCAAGGGAAGTTAAGACCGGCAGTGTTCTTCATTGTCAGACAAAAAAGTACAGGAAAAACAATGGCTTTTAACAGGTTAAGCATAATTCAACATTCATATTGATCACGAATGGCAGAAGCAATATGAAAATAATATTAATTTGCATTTGTGGTGTCAAATTGCGTTCACAGACTAACATTATGAAGCAAGATCATGTATGCATACTCGGAATCAGATGGATCTTTTACCAGTATCCACATGAGAAACAAAAGTCAAAAACACAGAAAACACGTTGATAACATTCGATATAAACATAGCATCTGACAACTGACTCAATGTACTCCAAGGTTCAATTATCAATTAATTTAAAAAATGAAAAATTGAAGTACCAAAACATTTCATTTGATGTAAAATTATCAAGTATAGATCATCAGACTGGTTTCAGGAGATAAATTTCGGGATCTACGAGCATGTGGCAAAAGTATCAAATGGTTTTTTCTCAATGTCATAGTTTTATTGTTCCTGGCTTTGGCGATGAATAAATCACTTAGCAGTAGCTCAGATATTCATAATCTCATATCAATCTTTACCATTTGTCATCAACAAACAAGTCATCTGTTATCAGTGCTCTGTGAAATTCCTATGTCTTCATCCCTCATATAAAAGAAATCGCTAGATTCCTTAAAATTGTCAAGACATGAGAAACTATCTAAGTAGAAATATGAGATATATCATCAAAAATTAAATAATAGAAATTGAAAGCTACATCGTGGCCCTGATCAACTACAATAAAGTCTGTTGAGTCTAAGGATATCCCAATTCCGATCTGAAATTAAATGAGAACACATTTTTTGAATCAAGACATTAAAATTGAATTAGAAAATCTAAAAAACTAAGAAAAATGTCGATTATTTTCAGGCGACGATCCGTGAATGTGAAAGAATTTGCAAACCATTTTCAACATTTATCTCTTATTATGGCCTTGTCGTTTTGCTCACCAAATCCTTTAGGATGTTCATTCGCATCTTTTGAAGAGCCACACCTTCCGATCTCGCACTCTCTTAACCAGAGAGCGATCTTCAAGCATCTGGACTTATCAACTGGATCGCTTAAGCACACTTTTCAAACTAGAGATAGCTATTTCCAGACCTGCTAACATTCACATTTGCAAAATCGGGACATGGTCACTATCATCAGGTATGCAAACTAACCCATATATATTTAAAAAATCAACATTATTTTGAACATAAATACATTAAAATACGACATACTATTTGAGACAATGGAATCATAAAATATATATGACATAATGCATGACTGTGAAAAGCGAGCGGCATCTTATGAGCACGACAACACATACATCATAGCATACATGTGAATATGGAATACGCGCAGCGCAAATTTTTGAATGATTTTGCTAGACTTATTTGACTACTTACTTGACTTTTTTTGACTAGGAAAGATCTTACATCAAAAAATTAAAATGTCGGGACATTTGTCAGAAAATCGGGATTGCTGAAAATGACAATAAAATCGGAACAGTCCCGACGAAATCGGGACAGTTGGCAGGTCTGCATTTCTGTGATGTTTAAGAACGAGGAATATCGAGGCAATGGACGAAGAGAGTGTGAATGGTGTTCAAAAGAGGAAATTCACGATGGCAAAGAGCATTGTCGTGCATCTCACTGATAAAAAATGCATAATGTTCTTTCGTCATTTCACCTTCTTTGGTGAGAAAGTGAACCAATCCCAATGGAGCTGAAACCTCGAGGCAAGCAGTTAAATTCTGACCTTCAACCATGCAAACAGTTCTTGAATCCTTGACAGAACTCCCTTGACACCATTCATTGAACAAACTCATTTTGCTCACTTTCGACTTCATTGAATCCACTTCTACGGAACAACTCACAAAACTCGCAATAACTTTTACTGCAGTCAATGTTCCATTAAGTTGGCGCATGATCGTTGCGGGAGATACGCTGAGAACCATCAGGAACGATCACATTTCCTATGAAGTGGCAGTCGGCTTCGTGACAACAAAATCAACCAATACAATTTTAATTACTGGAGCCATCTTTTGAGGATGCCTCCTGAAGCTAGGGAATGGCGTCTGTTCGAATTTTTATAGTGCTGAACAAATGTCATGCTGAGATTTAAACGATGAGATGATAAATTGACAATGAAACATGAGCACTGAAAGTCCAAAGCCAGCGCTTTTCACGTTGGAACAATGTTTCTGCAGTGTCTCTTATTCCAATAAGTCCTCGCTCGTGTCTTGTGTCACCACTGAGACGAGTCGTATGAAAACATTTGAATGCAAGCTTCGTTGTTCTCTAATTAGCGGCAGTGACGTGATGCAATAAAATGCGTCAGACTCCGCTCCGTCCAATCTTTTAAAGATCCCACTCCGCTCCAGCTGTATTTTTCTGACAACTTGCTCTGTGCCAAAATTCGATGAGCTCACTCCACATAATTGGTCATAAAAGTCATGTGAAATGGAATTAATTTTGAGGTTTGAACGTGTATTTAAAGAGAATTTTGACAAGTTCTTAAATTTACCTGTAAAGACCTATGAAGGAACACGCAATCAGGGATGCTGTCAAGTTCGTTGGACTTTACAATACAGTACAAGTATTCGTATAAGTCAATGTCAAAAGAGGAAGAAATTCAACTATTAGATTACTTACTAAAGCTTTACGTTTACGTTCCAACTCTTCCTCAACTGCTCCACGGTCTAGAGTACCAAGTACACTGTTGGGGGCAATTAACTCCGATGGAATTTTGGTCAACAGTTTCTTCACCTCCATCTCTTGACGTTGCTTCTTCGTCGCGTTTGGGTTTTCTTCCAATGCATCGTACGAGGGCTCTCCAGCGCCGGGAACTAATAAGGACGCCCATCCTTTACCATGGCCATTTCCGAGAATATCTTCATATGGGCAGAATTGTACAGCGTGTACCGGAGTAGTAAATGCATGACTGAGATAGATTTCTTTGTTGGGAGTAGTAGACAAAACATTGTTGTATATCTGTTGTGGAAGAAAATTGATGAGCTGTTATCAACATATGAACAATATTTAACTACTGCTTCTCCTTCTAAAACTTAATCGACAAGACCTTACAGAATTTCGAAAATGTAACAATTCTTAAAGCAGATACCAGTAAGGGTAAATGCTTTACAACCACAACAAATACGTAATCAAGGAAAAAGTCAGGTTACTATACTTAAAAGATAATAATGCACAATAATGAATATATACACAATAGTCAATAATGTTAGTCCTAAAAAGGACTGATAGGCGTTCATGCCGGTCAACAGTAAAAATGCTTTTCCAAACCTCGGTGTACAAGTTCTTGAAATATCTGCTCAAACACATTACAAATGAAAATCCAGCTAATGTAATTGATTTATACATGTCTGTAAAAAATGTTCTGTGGCTGAGAAAGTCAACGAGAGTTGGTTTCCTATCGGCTCATGTGCTGCAGTGGAACCTGAGAAACGCGGCCAACCTCAAGCCTGAAAAATTGTTTCATTTACGAAGTGTTAGCTGTACCGAGGTTGGTGATCGTGCAATTCCAATGAATACAATCAATAATTTTTTGATACTCAACTGAAAGGCTTGCATGTAATGCAGATACTAGTTTAATATGTACTTGAACGTACAAGGACCAAAACCGGTGAATGTGAGAGTATGCCAAAACTTCATTTACACATATTTGTTGAATCAATGTCTTTACCTCCTTAAGGAACTCAATGTGAATCAATGGCACATATGAAGGATCACCATAAGTGGCATAAATGAAATTGCTTAATTTTTGTACTGCAATTGCAATAAAGTCTCAAAAGCAAATGGAGAAAAGTGACTAAATTCCGATTAATTTCTGTTTTTGCTCTTTGATAAACTGTACAATGATTTGTTTTCTGTCTATTGAAATTAGGAACCCACTCGGTAGAAATCTCGATGACAGTTGAGGTGCATTGGCTTGATATGATAATTCTTTTCAATAACAAGATAATAGCTAAGAGACCTAAAATTGCTCTACGTTGATCTACCTATGACTTGAGAATTGGAAATTGGATAAAGGTTGACTCTTCTGTACTGGGACACGAGCACCGTTCGTGCTAATACATCTCGGCATGCGAGCACCGAACGTTTTGATTTACTAAAGTCAAAAGGAGCTGTTGCATTACATAGTTTGCATGCTGTATATCCTAGCAACTCGCCGTGGAAGTTCTTTGATGAAAAATGTGACGCCAACATGATGCACATAAATACATGTAGAGTTCAGGAGCCTATTTCCGAACAACGTCAGTGCTTGGATCTACAAGCATTCAGTATACCCAGAGCGAAAGGGCTAAATGCATTGATTTTTATTTAAAAATGTCGGTAAAAATAAGCTAAAACTATTGTGAAATCGTTGAAGCTCAATATTTCGCTGTCTGGATTTCTCATGTGACAATAATCCAGCACATCCGCAACATAATACATCAAAAAATCTTTCGGGTACTGGCCCGGGACTTGGAGTCCTGATTTATTAACTTAAAATCTGTCGATTCTACAATTTCAATCATAACTTTTAAATACTTTCGGCTACAATTTTTACAATAAGTGAATCAAGCAAGAAATGAATGTCTAATGTAATCATAATAGAATATGATCTTGCCTATGTACATGAAAATGTCAAAATATTATCATACATTTATTACACTTGTTTGTATGAAAATGGTCAATGAGTAGAGAAAGCCTTACTCAGTAGCCTTCACTGAGATCAGGACTGTTTACAGCAATCTTTTCAGTAAGTCTTCTGCATAATTTTTCAATAATTTCTCATTCAATTTATGGAAAATGCTAATACTGTATTAATGATGAACATAGATATGATTCAAAAAGTTCAGATGGACGCCAATATCTTGTCAACAGCAACACGTCTGACCAGGAATCGAATACAAGTCAGATTGCTTGCAAGTGCTCGAGAACACAAACAAGTGCTCCACCGAGCATCAGAACGGTGTTCGAATTCTGGTCAGGCGAGTTGGGGTCCACCCGTGTCATATCCATGTTAATCTCAGTAACAACTGTTTTATGAAGAAGCATTTATCGCTATAGCATTTGTAAATTAAATCATTTTACCAATATCAGAATGCAAGATTTCAAATAAGAGTCCACGAACAGACAGCCAGACAATCATAGGTAAAACATTGTCACAGACTGAGCTTTTGTCAAAAAAATCTGTCCTCGTTGGATTCGATCCCGTCACTTTCAGCTAAAAGGCCAACAATAGTAGTGGGGCTTATCAACATCGCATTTGGAAGCGTCATTCGGAGATGTGCCCGATATATGCATCAACGTATTCACCACTGTACTAAGTTTTGTCATGAAGCTTATAGGCCCTCTCTTCATAGCGATGCCCATCGCTCTATTTTAATAAACAACAGTGACGTCATACTAAGTTGGCTTTTATCAAAGTCTCAAGTTGAGAAAGGACACGATGTTCAGCTATGTTTAAGAGACTTTCAATCTTCAATATCGTTACAAAGCTCGAAAATGTTCGACCGCAAACTGAGCTTCAGTCGGTAAGAGAAATTGACTGTCATTGTCGGAAAACAATTAGCTGCCACGAGACAGTTATAATAAGGTCTCTCAAAAACCGGTAATCCTACGACAGGATTGGTGAACGCTTTTCAGTCCTTCTCAAGAATATTCTTTCAATACTTAAAATTACTAAGAACTAAGTTCAGTTTCAAAAATGTCAAAACTACTACGAACATCATAGATCGATTGACAATGATAATGAGATTGCCTATTCTTTGCAAATGTCGCAATTAAATCAAGCAGATATTGTCATGTTAAAATGTTCATGCGACTGGTTTAGGACAAGGGTGGAACAGTCAATCTTATCCTTCATCAGTAATAGAATACAAGAATATGTAAAGTGCAGATGGTGCAAGTATAAGGAAACTTTGTTAGATAATAGGATTGCATACATATGCAACAACATCGAATTTTACAATTAGAACATTAATTATTGCAAATGTATGCAATCCAGATATCTTACAAAGTTTGTTGCTTGTACTAATTCAATTAGACATACATATTTTTGTATGTTTTTTATCTGAATTTTACTCTAATACATACAAGGGTTGCATTTCATAAAAGCAATTTAGCATAAGGGTGTGCCGTTGATCCAAAATTGGAAAGGTAACGTGTATCTCAGTGGAGACTCAACCCTTTTTATGGCGGGCTCAGAGGCGCATCGAAGTATCGGGGGACCGATTTGTCCTCCTCCTTAATTTATCAAGTATTCCTCCGGAACACTTGGAATTCAAGGTAATATACATTTAGCATGTGAACTCTCTAATGGTGGTATTCATTTGATCCAACGTGCTCATCTCCGTACTGTCAATAGCAATTCAAAAATTAAAATCACCTGTCTTAAGATTTTCGAAATTTTTGAAACTGCCGATTTTTGACTATACATTTCCTTGGGAATTGCTGCTTAGGACGTCAAAGCTCGTGAATGTACTGAGAAGTCACAAAAAGAGATTGATCATTGATTCGTACATAGAACAAAACTCAAGCATACAAAAATGAAATGTAGAGTATTTTTCTTCAAACGGTAAAATTGGAAAATGTGGTAGACTTTCATTACCCCGGTGCTTACAGGATTTAAGACAGAATTTGAATTCATCCGGTATAGATAGATTAATGAGTGCTGATTAGATGGAGCCAAACGTAGTTTAAGACGATAGTCGGCGAATTAAAGCTGTGGCCACCATGCGCAAAAACGGGGCGACATATGAGGGGAAAGGTTCTATCAAAATATTACCGCATTTCGATGTTTTTAATCTGTTACAAGGTAAATGCCGAATCTTACCTGGACCGTTCTGTCGCATGCCGCTGCAAGCAGACCCCGCTGACTAAGGTGAAGACGATGAGGCGCAACTTTCATAGGAGCTGACCAAAGCTCATCACTCAGCATTCGTAAATCCCAGACTTTTAGTTTGCGATCCAAGCTGCTGGTGACCATGTGACTGAAATGTACGAGATTATGATATCAAAAACATATATAAGTCAACAGCTTGACTATGTTCACAGCAGCCATAGTTGGAGCAGTACACTAAATTGCCGTAAACTGAAAAGTATTCTAGTTCCAAAAGCAAGTTTCCACTATGCTGATCCTTGACATGGAGTGAAATGATATGGCATGAGAAACTTATATGGTTGCATACAATGAAGACAGACCGAGTTTCTGCGCGGAGCGAGGCCGAAAATGATGCTTTCACAGAATAATGTAGGTGTACAATTTGCAAACTACGAATCTGCGCGTCTGCCGAATTCTCCTTGGTTCCTCTTCTTGTCAGACAGGATCAAAGAAAAACACATGCTAATCGAATTGGACGCAGATAGAAGTTTTCGGCCAAAATGAAATTTTCCATGTTTTCTCTTGTCAAGTGAAAAGCATGAACTAAGGACCCATAATTTTTGACCTTTTAAAATGATATCTATATTCTACTTTTAATAACAGTGCATCGGTTGATATCACTGTGGACTGTATACGATTTATCTTCGAAAAATACATTTTTTGGGATATTGCATTTCAAAAACAGCACTTCAACACAAGAAAATGCATTGCAAAACCACATTACTTAAAAACCGTTAATGCAGATATTAGTTCAGATACCAATCCCACACAGTCAGGTACAAATCAAACAAGTCTTACCTTCCTTGATTGGAAATTGCAATTGCTTGAACTCTTGCCTTGTGAGCGAGAAGTTTGACTACGGGTTTCGACTCAGACGGGGTCCACATGGAGATTGTACCATTAGCATGTCCAGTGGAAATAACGGCAGTGGCAGGGTTCTGAAGACATGACATCTAAACGCCCAAGGAACGTTTTATGCGAAGAGACCCATCCGCCAGTTGAGACATCAAGGTAATGAAGGAAACCAGTCTCAGTTCCAGCAGCAAGTAAGAAATGAAATGGAAGAAATTCAAGTCGCAATGCTTGATGCATCTCTTTCAGGCAGTGAATTTCAATTCCTTGTTTGTCATAGACGTATGGTCCATTTCTTCTGCGCAACAGCAATGGCATTTTCATTGTGGAAGAATCTACAATAAGATTATCTTTTCAAGAGTTGTTGCCATTTTAGACTTTTTCACATCAATTAAATCAGAGTTCCGCAAAGATTAGATATAGAACTTGCTTTGGGATACCTTCAATAATTAATAAGCTTGATAATAAGATATCAGGCCGTTTATATTTACAAATATTCATGATCTATAATCTAAATATCATTCATGTGCTTCTTGATATAATAAAATTTGCCTACATTCAAGTATGAAACAAACTACCGTCGAATTTCACGTCAATGCAGAAAATAATAGGAAGTGTCACTTCACAGTCGCAAAGCCCTATTAGACGACAGTTCAAAAGCACACAGAAAGCTTCGCTGTGGGCGATTATGCAGCCATTGCCTTGAGATATTACTTCAATTACGAGCTGACGCGGTGAAAGATCATTCTAAAAACGACTTGTCCAGCTCCGTCACGTATGTTCAACCAAGTTTCTATAACCGCAGTAGTTAAACGCGTTTTGAACACTTAAGTTTGATATTGCAGTCACGAAGGAAGATGAACAAGTTACAGTCATTATAAGAGCTGTATTTTTCACATCCACTTGCTTTCTTATTTTTTGCATGACAGGACATATTACTCAATATGCGAGCTGAGGATACCTCTCATTCATAATAAATCCTCTTACGTCAGATCATTCGCACGTTCCATCACATTAATTTCCATTTTCAATGCTTTCGTAAGATGATCAAAAACAGCCACATGTCCACGTCGTCCACAAAGACCGACGTATCTGAAATAAAAAGAGTAAAGTATTGGCAAAGTAATGTCTTATGGATCTATCAAATGCTGTTGGTCATCCGTTTAAAAGTTTTCAATATTTCTAATCAAGGATACAAGAGCAGTGTAATTACATTATGAACGCCATGTGAAATGAGATGATATACCTATTTAGCATTTTAATGATTGACAATAATCCTTTAATTTCCTTAGCGCTGTCCCTGAAAGATCCAAATTAATATCAATTCTCAATTCAAGAATTAAAAACTAAAACATTAGTTTTCGTTTGAATCGATTAAGTATACTTTCACAAATATACATGTATATAGTCCAGTTTAATGAATAAGACTAAGTAAGTAGACTGACAACAGGGTGTCCGCGCCAACTTGATGGTCATTTTCAGGGATTTCCAATGACATTCAAGGATTTCAAGATATCTCCTTATTTTCAAGGGTGTAAACACCCTTTCATTCGTCCATTGATAAGTCTGAAATTAGCAGTATTATTCACAATTGAAAATTACACATGTACATTAAATAAAATACAATGTCAAGACCATTTAACCGACTTTCATAATGTAAACACGACCGTCACTTATACTTGGACTTCACTGTAAAACTGAACGTCACATCATCGACAAGACAATCTTTAGACGAGGCTGATTTTATTTGACGAGTGGATCTGACTGTTATGCAAGTGATAACAGACGCCGCACTTCTTCATTACAAAACTTCCTTCTTATCCATTTCAGATTCGAAGATTGAGGTAAAATTTAAACTCAATCTAACAAACCAATCTAATCACACAAAAAATAGCTCTCTTGGGGTATTTAGGGGATAGGCCTAGTTCCATGTCAATTTTTAAAACTCTGGGCGATTCACAGCTAAAAATATGATAGGCCGTCATCCTGCTACTTGGAACATTATTAGCATGATATTCAATTACGTTAATTTGCAAATGTATCTACATGTATGTGCACAAAAGAAATGGGTTCTAGCAAGTGGAGACAAAATAACGTATTTGCTACGAATTATGAGTAAATTCATCACAGGAAAATCTCATATTTCAAAGTAATAGACATTTCGGATAAATCATCGAAAAATATCATTCGTAACCCATGAAACAGTTCTTACGAAATATATAATAGGTAAACACAATAATTACCTTCCGTTTGGAGAGTAAGAAAAATCGTAAGGGCCAAACTGCAGTTGCAATTCGAAGTACTAAAAATAGATAAAATATAATTTAACAAAGTATAAGCCAATCTGCAAACATCTACGTTACTATTTTTACGGCAATCAATTTTCCACCATTAATACTGACTCAGGCTAAAATTAACATTACAAGTCGCAATGTTAGCATCAGTCTGAAAAAGCCACATTTAGTAATTTTAGAAAAACAACAAAAGGCTACTTAAAACCAATTACAATAGATGCAAGATGAACAATAAAAATAACACATCTCTAACTTCTTACCTTCGATTGGGCAGACAGATTAACATTCTCTTGGATGGCTTTTTGTGTAACAACTTCACCTGGTTCTTTCTCAATGAACCTGTCAAAAAGAAAATAATGCATGTAGAAGTAATGGGCCCACATGCGACGATCCTGAGTTATCACGGCCATCCTACTCAAGCGACTGTGTGTGGGTGAAAATATGCACGTCAAATTGCACGCATAATGAATGAGCTTTCGCTACAATGACATGACTTGGTTTGTTTAAAAAATGATATCAAGTAAGCTGAAGTGTGACTGTTTCTTCTTGGATACTTCTTGGATCCAAGCACAAAAGTCCATTAAAATAAAAATAAAATACATATATTAATATCATATAAAAATATATATAATATATAATGATATATATATATATATCAAAATAGAAAATGAATCAAAATGAAATAATACCATAAATGAAAAGACTCAAAGAAAAGTCATTACTTCCCGACCGGTTTCTGCCTGGCTTGCAGGCTACTCATGGGAAATGTATTTGAGTAGTAAGCAAAACTCCACTTCTGGACCGCGCAAGATGGCGGCCATCGCTGCGTCCCCCCCCCCTCTGGCACGGCAGAGTGTCGTGGTCGGCCGCCGTGGTGCTTCGTGTCTGAGTCCCCCCCCCCTCTGGAACGACAGAGGTTGTGGTCTGTCGTGGTGTGCCGGCCGGGTGGGTCCACGTTCACAACATGTTCGCTGACGTCCCCCCCCCCCTCTGGAACGTCAGAGTGTGAGACTGGAGTGAGTTGGTCCGACCGCCTGGTTGACTTGGGCGACCGTCCAGGTTGACGTGGGCGACCGTCTAGGTTGACGTGGGCGACCGCCAGGATTAGTCTTGAGGCTATAGTGTGTGATGTTTTTGGTGCAATCTGCTGAATGTTGGGTTGTAAAATGGGTTGTTTCGAGTGGAAGGAGTGGTCGGATGAGAAAACGGAGGTCAGATTCGGATTCAGCGTGAAATTCTGCATCGGTAGGGTGAGTTTCAAGGCAATCGGCGAGAAAAACTGTTTCTTCAAAATTTTGACATAGAATTTGGGACGTTTTGGTGTGTAGCGCCCAAACGAAGCATCGGATGAGAAAACGGAGGCCAGATTCGGAATCTACGTGAAATTTTGGGTTAGGAAGGATGTTTCCAGCGAAATCGAAGAGAAAAAATTTTCGGCTGACGTCCCCCCCCCTCTGGACAGCTTGCTTCGATTTTGGCTTCTAGTGGACGGATTTTGTCGTGCGATAGCTCGTTTGAAAGCTAAGAGTGAGACAAATTCAGTGAAACAATCGGCTTGTTCCTATCTGTCTTCGTTCAAAAGTTAGAGCGGTTACAAGATTTTAGGTCGGAGCTCGCTTACCTGAAAAAATCCTAAGTGTCAGAGTGACTTTGTATGGGTAAAATTTTGAAAATTTTCCAAAGTGTGGAATTTCGACCTGGGACCGTCACCAAAACATTTTTCATCAAATTTCGCTGACCCCCCCCCCCCCCGACAACAATCTTCTAACTTTGGTTCTAGTGGACGGATTTTGTCTTACAGCTACTCGTTTGAAAGAGGAGAAAAAACTGCTCGACAACATTTTTTGTTGCGAGTCAATCGGACCAGCCGTTCACAAGTTAGAGCGGTTACAAGATTTTAGGTCGGAGCTCGCTCACCTGAAAAATCCTAAGTGTCAGAGTGACTTTGTATGGGTAAAAATTTGAAAATTTTCCAAAGTGTGGAATTTCGACCTGGGACCGTCACCAAAACATTTTTCATCAAATTTCACTGACCTCCCCCCCCCCCCCCCCGACAGCAATCTTCTAACTTTGGTTCTAGTGGACGGATTTTGTCGTGCGATAGCTCGTTTGAAAGCTAAGAGTGAGACAAATTCAGTGAAACAATCGGCTTGTTCCTATCTGTCTTCGTTCAAAAGTTAGAGCGGTTACAAGATTTTAGGTCGGAGCTCGCTTACCTGAAAAAATCCTAAGTGTCAGAGTGACTTTGTATGGGTAAAATTTTGAAAATTTTCCAAAGTGTGGAATTTCGACCTGGGACCGTCACCAAAACATTTTTCATCAAATTTCGCTGACCCCCCCCCCCCGACAACAATCTTCTAACTTTGGTTCTAGTGGACGGATTTTGTCTTACAGCTACTCGTTTGAAAGAGGAGAAAAAACTGCTCGACAACATTTTTTGTTGCGAGTCAATCGGACCAGCCGTTCACAAGTTAGAGCGGTTACAAGATTTTAGGTCGGAGCTCGCTCACCTGAAAAAATCCTAAGTGTCAAAGTGACTTTGTATGGGTAAAATTTTGAAAATTTTCCAAAGTGTGGAATTTCGACCTGGGACCGTCACCAAAACATTTTTCATCAAATTTCACTGACCTCCCCCCCCCCCCGACAACAATCTTCTAACTTTGGTTCTAGTGGACGGATTTTGTCGTGCGATAGCTCGTTTGAAAGCTAAGAGTGAGACAAATTCAGTGAAACAATCGGCTTGTTCCTATCTGTCTTCGTTCAAAAGTTAGAGCGGTTACAAGATTTTAGGTCGGAGCTCGCTTACCTGAAAAAATCCTAAGTGTCAGAGTGACTTTGTATGGGTAAAATTTTGAAAATTTTCCAAAGTGTGGAATTTCGACCTGGGACCGTCACCAAAACATTTTTCATCAAATTTCGCTGACCCCCCCCCCTCGTTCGGACAAAATTTCTTGAAACAAACTTTGGTAAAGGTCCCAGGTCAAAATTCGGAAGTTTTAAATTTTTCAAAATTTTCACCACACTGGAGCTCCCACACTTAGGAATTTTTTCACTTGTGGCATGTTACATGCACATGTGCTGACGGACCAACTTCCCGTGGTCATATGAGAATGGTTCAGGTGTCATATTGTAAAGAATGATGAGACAAATCGTTTGCAACAAACCGGATGTCGCTACGATGAATACTTTCGGAGATAGAGCCATTTTAAGTTTTCTTCCGAGCATATATAAACCCGCGACAACGTAAGTCTGATCACTTCATCGAAAGACGAGGTAAGCGACGGTCGTCGCTCTGAGCTCCCGATATCGGGTGCAAAGGACTCTATCTTTTGAAGTAGGCAAGCTATCTTGCTACTTCAAAGTTTGTATGATAGAGTTTGATAGTGTCTTTACTACTGATAAAATTTTTTAAAAGTAGTATGAGTAGTAAAATGCGGATTTTTTTAAAAATTCTTAATTTTCACTTTTTTCAAAGTTTTAACATATAGACTAAGGTTTTCAAGTATGCTGAGTTCAAATCTGCTATCAGATTTGAAATTTAACTAAGTCTAAGGCAGCTTTGAGGGGTTAGATCCCAGCTACTGATCACTACCTTTGACTCGGCGTTCCTGTTACCACTTCGGGGCAGTGACAATGATGTCTTTAGCTGTAAAGAGCGGGTATCGGGGAAGATCTCTCACTTCCCTAGTGATCGGTACAAGGCCTTCGGGCTGTCGACGGGATCGAGTGCCACTCACTACACTCTTTAGGAATATGACTGTACTACATGATTCCAAACTTATACAAATTTCATTATCTTACAGTTCACAATAAAATCTATCATGGCCAACGACAAAAATCGAAAATTTCACATCAAAATGTGTGTGTGCGGTCGTATAAATCGCAGTGCGGACGCCAAGGCTCACGTCAAGAAGGCGGGCACCGGCCACATGATTGTCTTGAATAGGGTTGCGTGCGTGAAGTGTAGAGTGCTGAAGGGTGATGAGGATGAGGCGCGTTTCTACAGAGTGCATGCTGACTGTAGTGGTGGTTTAGTGACTGATTTGAGATTTACACAGTTGATTGTGGAAGAGAGGGAGCGAATGTTGGCGAATGTTGCGAATGTTGTTGAGAATGTTGTTGAGAATGTTGTTGAGAATGATGAGTTGGCGAGAGCGGTTGCGTCGTTGGAGGGTGAGATTGAGCAGCGGAAGAGAGTGCTTGAGAGTGATGATGAGGATGATGTGGATTTAGATAGGGAGCGTGTGAGGAAGCGTGTGAGGAAGTTGAGCTCTTCGTCATCGGAGGTGTCCAACATCGTCATCACCGACCCCCCGAAGAGCTCATCTTCCCCAAAAGTGAAGAGTGGTGGGATTCGTGTGCAGTCGGCGAGGTGGTTGAAGGATGAAGAGAAGAGACATGTTTCGCAGCAGATGGCGCATGAGTTGTTAGTGAATAAGTTTGAGAGTTTGAAGAAAGTGAAGGATGAAGTTGTGAAGGAGTTGGATGAGTTGAAAAAGAAGGATTTGAAGTCGAAGGAGGTGGCGGATGAAAACATTAGAATGAGGCGTTGTGTGACTGATTTGAAGAATAAGACGCGAGAGTTGGAAGAGAAGAATGATGCGTGTGAGAAGAGGGCGAGTGCTGCGGAGAGAAGAATGAGAGATGCAGAGGCGAAGTTTGAGGAGATGATGAAGGAGATGAGTGTGTTGAGAGCGAGGAATGTTGAGTTGGAGAGGACTGTGGCTCGGCGGGGTGATGAGAGGCAGGCGTGTGAGAAGTTGGAGCGCATGAGGGATGAGTGGGAACGTGTGAATGAGGATCGTTTGTTTGAGTTTCACATCCCTATTCGGGACAATCATTTGGCCGGCGAAGTATTGGTGAATAAAAATCTGGACGAATCAATTATTTGCTACAACGGTCATCCCACGAAAAAGTGTCTCCATGCAAGCTTACGAATGCGCGGCCATCTCCATAAATTTTCGATTCGGAAACGCGCGAGACTACCTAAGGATGACTAACTTGGTAAGTGAAAAGCAAATAAGATAGTATATCCTATTCTAATACATATCATTTTCATTGCAGATCTTTGCCCGCCTTCACCACCCCATCAATTTACTCCCGAGAACGAACCATCGGCTCTCTTAAGGGCCACCTAGGGGCAAGACATGATAGAACCTCCACGCGGTTTGCCCTGGGCAGTCTTCGGACTGGCGAATACTATCATTAAGTTGAATCTGCTATCAGTCAACTTGAACGTTGCGTCGCGTTAGAGGGGTATATAAACCACTGCCTCTCATTTCATTTCATTTCAATCATGCAGACGCCGAACAGTCAAGTTAGCTCTCCTCGCGGACCGCAGTTAAGGCCGCGAAATTTATTTGAGGAGTTCGTCAGGCTAGAGGAGCAAGACAGAGTCCACAACAATCTTGCTCGGATTGGCAATCCGATGACAGCAACTGCTGTCAATCCAACGGAATGGCGCTACATTCCACTCTATACTCACATGCCAGTTAGTGTGGAAGTCGACAGTGCTACCAAAGAGAGAGTCTTTGACTCTCTCAGCAGAATTGGTAGGCTGTAGGATGACGACTCCCGAGAACGAACCATCGGCTCTCTTAAGGGCCACCATGGGGCAAGACATGATAGAACCTCCTCGCGGTTTGCCCTGGGCTATCAGTCAACTTGAACATTATGCAGTCGATTGCTATCCCTGAAGCATTCTGATTCGCTGTTGAGCAATTCATTGTTGAAAACCCTATATAAGCCAGAAGATTGTAGCGCTTCTCATTCAATTTGAAGTCACGATGGAAGCGACATCTACCGACAACATTCCCGTCTTCACTGATGAAGACAACGGTATTCCCGAGTTCGTCATCCTCGACGAGTGGGATGAGGATGAGAAGAAGGGGAAGATCAAGAGGATCGTTTGGACGGATGAGGTGTGGACTCCAAATACCACCCGCATCCGAAAGGTGCCAGATGCACCACCACGGCTTAGGCGGCACAGGGTTTATGACAACCTAACTGTCATACCTATTGACTATTCAAGCCAATAGTCAACTTAATTGTCACCGAGAACGAACCATCGGCTCTCTTAAGGGCCACCATGGGGCAAGACATGATAGAACCTCCTCGCGGTTTGCCCTGGGCAGTCTTCGGACTGGCGAATACTATCATTAAGTTGAATCTGCTATCAGTCAACTTGAACGTTGCAAATGAAGTTCGGTGTAATACTTCCTTTCGACGGGCGTTCCTGTAAAGGGCGGCGGTGAAACCCGTAGCTATGTATACCGCAAGGGACATTCGGCAATGGTCAATCTTGTTAAACCTCTCTGCGTCATGTTTGCAAGTGATTGCCTCTGTCTCAACGTAGCATGCATTCGCGTCAGGGCGACATTTAGCCAACTGTCGAAGGTTGCCTAAAACTTTCCATTGCATACGTTATGAGAACCATGAGTTCTACCTGTCTCTATCAATGAGACGAATTGATGAATGGAATGAAATGGGAGGACACTCACGCGCCACACGCAACATAACACACTTCTCTCTTCCGTAGTCTAACAAGCTCTTTACACATGGATCGCAGTCGATTGCTATCCCTGTATCAGAAGTGTAAGCTATCTTAATTTATTTGACACTATTTTATCTACCATCATCGTCCATATGAAATGTTTTAAGATTTACAAGTTAGACTAAGCGTGCTACTATTTCCAAATGAAAAAGTATACATGGTTAAATCATCCACTTAAGCCCATCCATAGTCTAACAAGCTCTTTACACATGGATCGCAGTCGATTGCTATCCCTGTATCAGAAGTGTAAGCTATCTTAATTTATTTGACACTATTTTATCTACCATCATCGTCCATATGAAATGTTTTTAGATTTACAAACGGGTCCCGTAACTAAGGGACCCGTTACTAAGGGTCGGGCCCCTTTAGAGAATATATAAGAAGGAGTTTGAATGTAGATGAATTATACCGTTGAAGAAGACTACTCAGATACAATATGGCAGTAGCCGGTGAAGTAACGATATCTACAACGTCAGCATCAACGTCAGCATCAACGTCAGCATCTATTTTCTTCCCATTGCTTCGGGATCGAGTACCTGCAATGGTGTATCGAGATATTCCCCTTTTCGCTGGGGATGTGATCCTATCAGATAAGATATCATGTGTGGTGGTCAAGCGGGCTGTGGTACAGACAGAGACTCACATATTTCCAACTACGATTGACACTTTTTATTTTACTAAATCACCTGTATATCGTATACATTCAAGTACGAATGACCCACCGGAGAAGCCACTATACATGGAACGAGATGTGCCTATGTACGAAGGGGATGTAATTCTGGGGTACTCCCCTACAAGAATGATGATACGTCGTGCACCAGGATGGGTGGATGATGGAAGGTGGATGGGGGCGTATGTGGAAGTTGAACATCATTCAAAGCCACTCATGGACCCACCGTATGAGACGCAACGATTCCGTCTAGATGGTGAAGCATGGATTCGTGTCATTCCCAACGGATGGTACAGAGACATTGATGAAGAGAGAGGTGATTATAAGTCCTTTAGTGAAATAAGTGGAGAATTTGTATTTCAATGAACTTTTATGTATATATTGAATGAACTTTTATTGAATAAACATACTTCATACATGTGATCATTTTCCTTTGAGTTATACTATAATGAATAGGATGGTATTAGAAGAAGATGGATATGGGTATAAATAAGTTAAGTGAAAATAGATGGGAATATAATCATCATGAGTGAGGTTCCAGAGTGTGAGGTTCCAGAGTGTGAGGTACGTTATCCAATACGTCATTGGAAAGGTAAATTTTGGCAATATCACCGTACCATTCCATTATTTCATGGAGACAAGATAATTTCAGAGACGAAGAACTGTGTAGTGATATCACGCCGTAAGATAGAATTGGAAAATGAAATAATTCCAACGTATATTGACACATTCTATTTTGAAGTAACACCGACATATCAGCATCCAATTACAACAACGGTGGAGAAACCGAAAGACTGTCTTTATTTTGAACGTGATTACATTCCAATGTATGAAGGAGATGTAGTTATATCATGGAATCCTACAGAAACATGTATTCGACGTTCTCCAGGTAGAAAGCGTGAAGATGGAGGAGGTTTGGCACGGGCTATGTATATAGTATATCAACATACTCCAGAAGTGTATAAACGACCGAAATTGACACGACGATTTCGTTTGGATATTGAGAAGAAGGTGTGGGTTCAGATTCTTCATACTGATACATTGACTGACATTGAATGGACGGGTGGACAAACGAGGTGATTTCAGGGTCCCCTGAAGGGGACCCATGAAGGGATCGGGTCCTTTGAGAGATGTATATAAGAGTGGATGAAATGAGTGTCACAATCATAATCATGGTAGAAACAAGAGAAGAGTTGAGAGTAAGGCAGCGTGAGGAGATGAAGACCATCAAACAAATGATTGAAAGATATAAGAGGAGAGCCTATAAATCGAAGAATCCAGAGAAGATCAGAGAGTGTGAGGACACATGCGACTTTGTGCTGAAAGCGACGATAGTGAGTCATCAACGACAATCAAATTATTGGAGAGATGGATTGTGGAAGGGACCCGATAGAGGACCCGATACCTTTTAGAGGACCTGATACCTTTTAGAGGACCCGATCCACTAAAAACTGTATATAAATGACTTTTGAAATCATTTACTTCATATTTTGACTTGAGCTAGTGAACATGCCCGACGTAACGATGATCCAACCTTTACGGATTCGCATTCCCGAAGTGTTAGTGCCAGAGAGCGACGAGGAAGACTGGCCAACTGATCTTCCGTCTGGATGGGGATCGTGGCCCGATTTGAGTGAATTGACTGATGAAGGACTTCCAGAGTTGGTGACGCCTACCCCGATGGACAATCTTCCTCCAAGGTTTTCACCAGACATTACACAGTTGGACAGATTTTTAAATTCACCATCTTCCAGTCGGACGAATTTTAGTGAAATGACGGATGAAGAGTGGGTGACGTACGAAAAGGAGAAGGAGAAGGAGAATAATCCACCTAACTCGAGGGCAGGATCTCCGGTGGTCCCATTGGGATTACGTATGCTTATCCCACAATTGCCGCATCGACAGTTTCATGGACGCATTTCATCAGAATCAAATATACGACGTGAGGTGGATTTGGTGGATGAAGCGTTGGTGCATGTCATTGATATGAACAGTGTTTTCTCATGATTTACTTTCTCATGATTTACTTTCTCGTGTGTGCTTCTTCAATAAACTTACATGGTAAGCCTTGATTCTTTTGAATGAAAGGGTATGGGATGTAGAAGTTTAAGTAATCATATACATAGCAGATTGTATGAATCATGCCATGTTATAGACGAAGACGAAGACGTCAGAGAGGGGGTATTCTTTTACCTCTAGCGGGAATGCTTGGTAAACATTTTGCAGGAACTATTACAAAGGGTGTTTCACGACATATAGCAAGGAAAGCCATTAGACGTATTAAGCGAAAGCGCTAAGTAACAGTGAATGGAATGTTATTATGACAATGCCATATCGTACTAGACGAAGACGAAGACGAAGACGACGTCAGAGGGGTGGTCTTATCATTTCAATTTTACCACGTGTCCTTAATAAAGTAATGAAAGTAATGACACATCGAGATCTAGGTGCAGGTCCTACATTGCTGCATAGATTTGGTGACGAATAAGATTTACTAGTTTGCAATTTAGACTAAGCGTTCTATTATTTGTAAATGAAAGATATAGTTTCAATAGTTTACACGTTAAAAATAAAAATTCAATAGTGTGTATGTTAAGAATAAAGTTCTATCTGTTTATATGTTAGAAATAAAATGAAGTTTCGCCAGTTTACAAGTTAAGAATAAATTTTATCTGCTTGTATGTTAGAATTAAAACAAAGTTTCAACCGTTTACAGGTTAAAAATAAAGTTTCAATAGTTAACACGTTAAAAATAAAGTTTCAATAGTGTGTATGTTAAGAATAAAGTTCTATCTGTTTCTATGTTAGAAATAAAATGAAGGTTCATCAGTTTACAAGTTAAGAATAAAGTTTTATCTGTTTGTATGTTAGACATAAAACAAAGTTTCAACCGTTAACAAGTTAAAAATAAAGTTTCAATAGTTTACAAGTTAAAACTAATGTTTCAATAGTGCGTATGTTAAGAATAAAGTTTTATCTGTTTCTATGTTAGAAATAAAATGAAGCTTCACCAGTTTACAAGTTAAGAATAAAGTTTTATCAGCTTGTATGTTAGAAATAAAATGAAGTTTCACCAGTTTACAATTTAAAAATAAAGTTTCAATAGTGTGTACGTTAGAAATAAAGTTTCAACCGTTTACAAGTTGAAAAATAAAGTTTTAACAGTGTCTACGTTAGAAATAAAGTTTTATCTGTTTGTAAAGTACGATCGTAGGATTTACTAGTTTGCAAGTTAGACTCAGCATTCTACTAGTTGTAAATGAAAATATCGTTTCAACAGTTTACAGATTAAAATAAACTTTTAACAGTGTGTACGTTAGAAATAAAGTTTTAGCTGTTTATATGTTAGAAACAAAATAAAGTTTCAACAGTTTACAAGTTGAAAAATAAAGTTTCAACAGTGTGTACGTTAGAAATAAATGAAAGTAAAAACTTCATCGTATGAGTATTCAAAGCATGTTTTGTAAATCAAATGTGTGTAGTCCTGACATGATAGAATCGCGTTAGAAATAAAGTTTCAGCCGTTTACAAGTTAAAAATAAAGTTTCAACGGTGTGTACGTTAGAAATAAAGTTTTAGCTGTTTATATGTTAGAAACAAAATAAAGTTTCAACAGTTTACAAGTTGAAAATAAAGTTTCAACAGTGTGTACATTAGAAATAAATGAAAGTAAGAACTTCATCGTATGAGTATTCAAAGCATGTTTTGTAAATCAATTGTGTGTAGTCCTGACATGATAGAATCAAATGAACTTGACAAAACGCGTTTGTCAAGCTTAATTCTATCATGTCAGGACTACACACAATTGATTTACAAAACATGCTTTGAATACTCATACGATGAAGTTCTTACTTTCATTTATTTCTAATGTACACACTGTTGAAACTTTATTTTCAACTTGTAAACTGTTGAAACTTTATTTTGTTTCTAACATATAAACAGCTAAAACTTTATTTCTAACGTACACACCGTTGAAACTTTATTTTTAACTTGTAAACGGCTGAAACTTTATTTCTAACGCGATTCTATCATGTCAGGACTACACACATTTGATTTACAAAACATGCTTTGAATACTCATACGATGAAGTTTTTACTTTCATTTATTTCTAACGTACACACTGTTGAAACTTTATTTTTCAACTTGTAAACTGTTGAAACTTTATTTTGTTTCTAACATATAAACAGCTAAAACTTTATTTCTAACGTACACACTGTTAAAAGTTTATTTTAATCTGTAAACTGTTGAAACGATATTTTCATTTACAACTAGTAGAATGCTGAGTCTAACTTGCAAACTAGTAAATCCTACGATCGTACTTTACAAACAGATAAAACTTTATTTCTAACGTAGACACTGTTAAAACTTTATTTTTCAACTTGTAAACGGTTGAAACTTTATTTCTAACGTACACACTATTGAAACTTTATTTTTAAATTGTAAACTGGTGAAACTTCATTTTATTTCTAACATACAAGCTGATAAAACTTTATTCTTAACTTGTAAACTGGTGAAGCTTCATTTTATTTCTAACATAGAAACAGATAAAACTTTATTCTTAACATACGCACTATTGAAACATTAGTTTTAACTTGTAAACTATTGAAACTTTATTTTTAACTTGTTAACGGTTGAAACTTTGTTTTATGTCTAACATACAAACAGATAAAACTTTATTCTTAACTTGTAAACTGATGAACCTTCATTTTATTTCTAACATAGAAACAGATAGAACTTTATTCTTAACATACACACTATTGAAACTTTATTTTTAACGTGTTAACTATTGAAACTTTATTTTTAACCTGTAAACGGTTGAAACTTTGTTTTAATTCTAACATACAAGCAGATAAAATTTATTCTTAACTTGTAAACTGGCGAAACTTCATTTTATTTCTAACATATAAACAGATAGAACTTTATTCTTAACGTACACAATGTTGAAACTTTATTTTTAACGCACAAAGCGCTTAAACTTTATTTCCATCATACACACTATTGAAACTTTATTTTAATCTGAAACTTTATTTTTAACTTGTTAACGGTTGAAACTTTGTTTTATGTCTAACATACAAACAGATAAAACTCTATTATTAACTTGTAAACTGATGAAACTTCATTTTATTTCTAACATAGAAGCAGATAGAACTTTAATCTTAACATACACACTATTGAAACTTTATTTTATTTTTAACATACAAACAGCTAAAACTTTATTTTATGTCTAACATACAAACAGATACAACTTTATTATTAACTTGTAAACTGATGAAACTTCATTTTATTTCTAACATAGAAGCAGATAGAACTTTATTCTTAACATACACACTATTGAAACTTTATTTTTAACGTGTTAACTATTGAAACTTTATTTTTAACTTGTATACGGTTGAAACCGGTTTTTTAATTCTAACATACAAACAGATAAAACTTTATTCTTAACATACACACTATTGAAACTTTATTTCTAACGTACACACTATTGAAACTTCATTTTTAACTTGTAAACTGGTGAAACTTTATTTCATTTCTGACATACAAGCAGATAAAACTTTATTCTTAACTTGTAAACTAGTGAACCTTCATTTTTATTTCTAACATATAAACAGATAGAACTTTATTCTTAACATATACACTATTGAAACTTCATTTTTAACTTGTAAACGGTTGAAACTTTGTTTTAATTCTAACATACAAGCAGATAAAATTTATTCTTAACTTGTAAACTGGCGAAACTTCATTTTATTTCTAACATAGAAACAGATAAAACTTTATTCTTAACATACGCACTATTGAAACATTAGTTTTAACTTGCAAACTATTGAAACTTTATTTTTAACTTGTTAACGGTTGAAACTTTGTTTTATTTCTAACATACAAACAGATAAAACTTTATTCTTAACTTGTAAACTGATGAACCTTCATTTTATTTCTAACATAGAAACAGATAGAACTTTATTCTTAACATACACACTATTGAAACTTTATTTTTAACGTGTTAACTATTGAAACTTTATTTTTAACCTGTAAACGGTTGAAACTTTGTTTTAATTCTAACATACAAGCAGATAAAATTTATTCTTAACTTGTAAACTGGCGAAACTTCATTTTATTTCTAACATATAAACAGATAGAACTTTATTCTTAACATACACACTATTGAAACTTTATTTTTAACGTGTTAACTATTGAAACTTTATTTTTAACTTGTTAACCGTTGAAACTTTGTTTTATTTCTAACATACAAGCAGATAAAATTTATTCTTAACTTGTAAACTGGCGAAACTTCATTTTATTTCTAACATATAAACAGATAAAACTTTATTCTTAACATACGCACTATTGAAACATTAGTTTTAACTTGTAAACTATTGAAACTTTATTTTTAACTTGTTAACCGTTGAAACTTTGTTTTATTTCTAACATACAAACAGATAAAACTTTATTCTTAACTTGTAAACTGATGAAACTTCATTTTATTTCTAACATACAAACAGATAGAACTTTATTCTTAACATACACACTATTGAATTTTTATTTTTAACGTGTAAACTATTGAAACTATATCTTTCATTTACAAATAATAGAACGCTTAGTCTAAATTGCAAACTAGTAAATCTTATTCGTCACCAAATCTATGCAGCAATGTAGGACCTGCACCTAGATCTCGATGTGTCATTACTTTCATTACTTTATTAAGGACACGTGGTAAAATTGAAATGATAAGACCACCCCTCTGACGTCGTCTTCGTCTTCGTCTTCGTCTAGTACGATATGGCATTGTCATAATAACATTCCATTCACTGTTACTTAGCGCTTTCGCTTAATACGTCTAATGGCTTTCCTTGCTATATGTCGTGAAACACCCTTTGTAATAGTTCCTGCAAAATGTTTACCAAGCATTCCCGCTAGAGGTAAAAGAATACCCCCTCTCTGACGTCTTCGTCTTCGTCTATAACATGGCATGATTCATACAATCTGCTATGTATATGATTACTTAAACTTCTACATCCCATACCCTTTCATTCAAAAGAATCAAGGCTTACCATGTAAGTTTATTGAAGAAGCACACACGAGAAAGTAAATCATGAGAAAGTAAATCATGAGAAAACACTGTTCATATCAATGACATGCACCAACGCTTCATCCACCAAATCCACCTCACGTCGTATATTTGATTCTGATGAAATGCGTCCATGAAACTGTCGATGCGGCAATTGTGGGATAAGCATACGTAATCCCAATGGGACCACCGGAGATCCTGCCCTCGAGTTAGGTGGATTATTCTCCTTCTCCTTCTCCTTTTCGTACGTCACCCACTCTTCATCCGTCATTTCACTAAAATTCGTCCGACTGGAAGATGGTGAATTTAAAAATCTGTCCAACTGTGTAATGTCTGGTGAAAACCTTGGAGGAAGATTGTCCATCGGGGTAGGCGTCACCAACTCTGGAAGTCCTTCATCAGTCAATTCACTCAAATCGGGCCACGATCCCCATCCAGACGGAAGATCAGTTGGCCAGTCTTCCTCGTCGCTCTCTGGCACTAACACTTCGGGAATGCGAATCCGTAAAGGTTGGATCATCGTTACGTCGGGCATGTTCACTAGCTCAAGTCAAAATATGAAGTAAATGATTTCAAAAGTCATTTATATACAGTTTTTAGTGGATCGGGTCCTCTAAAAGGTATCAGGTCCTCTAAAAGGTATCGGGTCCTCTATCGGGTCCCTTCCACAATCCATCTCTCCAATAATTTGATTGTCGTTGATGACTCACTATCGTCGCTTTCAGCACAAAGTCGCATGTGTCCTCACACTCTCTGATCTTCTCTGGATTCTTCGATTTATAGGCTCTCCTCTTATATCTTTCAATCATTTGTTTGATGGTCTTCATCTCCTCACGCTGCCTTACTCTCAACTCTTCTCTTGTTTCTACCATGATTATGATTGTGACACTCATTTCATCCACTCTTATATACATCTCTCAAAGGACCCGATCCCTTCATGGGTCCCCTTCAGGGGACCCTGAAATCACCTCGTTTGTCCACCCGTCCATTCAATGTCAGTCAATGTATCAGTATGAAGAATCTGAACCCACACCTTCTTCTCAATATCCAAACGAAATCGTCGTGTCAATTTCGGTCGTTTATACACTTCTGGAGTATGTTGATATACTATATACATAGCCCGTGCCAAACCTCCTCCATCTTCACGCTTTCTACCTGGAGAACGTCGAATACATGTTTCTGTAGGATTCCATGATATAACTACATCTCCTTCATACATTGGAATGTAATCACGTTCAAAATAAAGACAGTCTTTCGGTTTCTCCACCGTTGTTGTAATTGGATGCTGATATGTCGGTGTTACTTCAAAATAGAATGTGTCAATATACGTTGGAATTATTTCATTTTCCAATTCTATCTTACGGCGTGATATCACTACACAGTTCTTCGTCTCTGAAATTATCTTGTCTCCATGAAATAATGGAATGGTACGGTGATATTGCCAAAATTTACCTTTCCAATGACGTATTGGATAACGTACCTCACACTCTGGAACCTCACACTCTGGAACCTCACTCATGATGATTATATTCCCATCTATTTTCACTTAACTTATTTATACCCATATCCATCTTCTTCTAATACCATCCTATTCATTATAGTATAACTCAAAGGAAAATGATCACATGTATGAAGTATGTTTATTCAATAAAAGTTCATTCAATATATACATAAAAGTTCATTGAAATACAAATTCTCCACTTATTTCACTAAAGGACTTATAATCACCTCTCTCTTCATCAATGTCTCTGTACCATCCGTTGGGAATGACACGAATCCATGCTTCACCATCTAGACGGAATCGTTGCGTCTCATACGGTGGGTCCATGAGTGGCTTTGAATGATGTTCAACTTCCACATACGCCCCCATCCACCTTCCATCATCCACCCATCCTGGTGCACGACGTATCATCATTCTTGTAGGGGAGTACCCCAGAATTACATCCCCTTCGTACATAGGCACATCTCGTTCCATGTATAGTGGCTTCTCCGGTGGGTCATTCGTACTTGAATGTATACGATATACAGGTGATTTAGTAAAATAAAAAGTGTCAATCGTAGTTGGAAATATGTGAGTCTCTGTCTGTACCACAGCCCGCTTGACCACCACACATGATATCTTATCTGATAGGATCACATCCCCAGCGAAAAGGGGAATATCTCGATACACCATTGCAGGTACTCGATCCCGAAGCAATGGGAAGAAAATAGATGCTGACGTTGATGCTGACGTTGTAGATATCGTTACTTCACCGGCTACTGCCATATTGTATCTGAGTAGTCTTCTTCAACGGTATAATTCATCTACATTCAAACTCCTTCTTATATATTCTCTAAAGGGGCCCGACCCTTAGTAACGGGTCCCTTAGTTACGGGACCCGTTTGTAAATCTAAAAACATTTCATATGGACGATGATGGTAGATAAAATAGTGTCAAATAAATTAAGATAGCTTACACTTCTGATACAGGGATAGCAATCGACTGCGATCCATGTGTAAAGAGCTTGTTAGACTATGGATGGGCTTAAGTGGATGATTTAACCATGTATACTTTTTCATTTGGAAATAGTAGCACGCTTAGTCTAACTTGTAAATCTAAAAACATTTCATATGGACGATGATGGTAGATAAAATAGTGTCAAATAAATTAAGATAGCTTACACTTCTGATACAGGGATAGCAATCGACTGCGATCCATGTGTAAAGAGCTTGTTAGACTACGGAAGAGAGAAGTGTGTTATGTTGCGTGTGGCGCGTGAGTGTCCTCCCATTTCATTCCATTCATCAATTCGTCTCATTGATAGAGACAGGTAGAACTCATGGTTCTCATAACGTATGCAATGGAAAGTTTTAGGCAACCTTCGACAGTTGGCTAAATGTCGCCCTGACGCGAATGCATGCTACGTTGAGACAGAGGCAATCACTTGCAAACATGACGCAGAGAGGTTTAACAAGATTGACCATTGCCGAATGTCCCTTGCGGTATACATAGCTACGGGTTTCACCGCCGCCCTTTACAGGAACGCCCGTCGAAAGGAAGTATTACACCGAACTTCATTTGCAACGTTCAAGTTGACTGATAGCAGATTCAACTTAATGATAGTATTCGCCAGTCCGAAGACTGCCCAGGGCAAACCGCGAGGAGGTTCTATCATGTCTTGCCCCATGGTGGCCCTTAAGAGAGCCGATGGTTCGTTCTCGGTGACAATTAAGTTGACTATTGGCTTGAATAGTCAATAGGTATGACAGTTAGGTTGTCATAAACCCTGTGCCGCCTAAGCCGTGCTGGTGCATCTGGCACCTTTCGGATGCGGGTGGTATTTGGAGTCCACACCTCATCCGTCCAAACGATCCTCTTGATCTTCCCCTTCTTCTCATCCTCATCCCACTCGTCGAGGATGACGAACTCGGGAATACCGTTGTCTTCATCAGTGAAGACGGGAATATTGTCGGTAGATGTCGCTTCCATCGTGACTTCAAATTGAATGAGAAGCGCTACAATCTTCTGGCTTATATAGGGTTTTCAACAATGAATTGCTCAACAGCGAATCAGAATGCTTCAGGGATAGCAATCGACTGCATAATGTTCAAGTTGACTGATAGCAGATTCAACTTAATGATAGTATTCGCCAGTCCGAAGACTGCCCAGGGCAAACCGCGAGGAGGTTCTATCATGTCTTGCCCCATGGTGGCCCTTAAGAGAGCCGATGGTTCGTTCTCGGGAGTCGTCATCCTACAGCCTACCAATTCTGCTGAGAGAGTCAAAGACTCTCTCTTTGGTAGCACTGTCGACTTCCACACTAACTGGCATGTGAGTATAGAGTGGAATGTAGCGCCATTCCGTTGGATTGACAGCAGTTGCTGTCATCGGATTGCCAATCCGAGCAAGATTGTTGTGGACTCTGTCTTGCTCCTCTAGCCTGACGAACTCCTCAAATAAATTTCGCGGCCTTAACTGCGGTCCGCGAGGAGAGCTAACTTGACTGTTCGGCGTCTGCATGATTGAAATGAAATGAAATGAGAGGCAGTGGTTTATATACCCCTCTAACGCGACGCAACGTTCAAGTTGACTGATAGCAGATTCAACTTAATGATAGTATTCGCCAGTCCGAAGACTGCCCAGGGCAAACCGCGTGGAGGTTCTATCATGTCTTGCCCCTAGGTGGCCCTTAAGAGAGCCGATGGTTCGTTCTCGGGAGTAAATTGATGGGGTGGTGAAGGCGGGCAAAGATCTGCAATGAAAATGATATGTATTAGAATAGGATATACTATCTTATTTGCTTTTCACTTACCAAGTTAGTCATCCTTAGGTAGTCTCGCGCGTTTCCGAATCGAAAATTTATGGAGATGGCCGCGCATTCGTAAGCTTGCATGGAGACACTTTTTCGTGGGATGACCGTTGTAGCAAATAATTGATTCGTCCAGATTTTTATTCACCAATACTTCGCCGGCCAAATGATTGTCCCGAATAGGGATGTGAAACTCAAACAAACGATCCTCATTCACACGTTCCCACTCATCCCTCATGCGCTCCAACTTCTCACACGCCTGCCTCTCATCACCCCGCCGAGCCACAGTCCTCTCCAACTCAACATTCCTCGCTCTCAACACACTCATCTCCTTCATCATCTCCTCAAACTTCGCCTCTGCATCTCTCATTCTTCTCTCCGCAGCACTCGCCCTCTTCTCACACGCATCATTCTTCTCTTCCAACTCTCGCGTCTTATTCTTCAAATCAGTCACACAACGCCTCATTCTAATGTTTTCATCCGCCACCTCCTTCGACTTCAAATCCTTCTTTTTCAACTCATCCAACTCCTTCACAACTTCATCCTTCACTTTCTTCAAACTCTCAAACTTATTCACTAACAACTCATGCGCCATCTGCTGCGAAACATGTCTCTTCTCTTCATCCTTCAACCACCTCGCCGACTGCACACGAATCCCACCACTCTTCACTTTTGGGGAAGATGAGCTCTTCGGGGGGTCGGTGATGACGATGTTGGACACCTCCGATGACGAAGAGCTCAACTTCCTCACACGCTTCCTCACACGCTCCCTATCTAAATCCACATCATCCTCATCATCACTCTCAAGCACTCTCTTCCGCTGCTCAATCTCACCCTCCAACGACGCAACCGCTCTCGCCAACTCATCATTCTCAACAACATTCTCAACAACATTCTCAACAACATTCTCAACAACATTCGCAACATTCGCCAACATTCGCTCCCTCTCTTCCACAATCAACTGTGTAAATCTCAAATCAGTCACTAAACCACCACTACAGTCAGCATGCACTCTGTAGAAACGCGCCTCATCCTCATCACCCTTCAGCACTCTACACTTCACGCACGCAACCCTATTCAAGACAATCATGTGGCCGGTGCCCGCCTTCTTGACGTGAGCCTTGGCGTCCGCACTGCGATTTATACGACCGCACACACACATTTTGATGTGAAATTTTCGATTTTTGTCGTTGGCCATGATAGATTTTATTGTGAACTGTAAGATAATGAAATTTGTATAAGTTTGGAATCATGTAGTACAGTCATATTCCTAAAGAGTGTAGTGAGTGGCACTCGATCCCGTCGACAGCCCGAAGGCCTTGTACCGATCACTAGGGAAGTGAGAGATCTTCCCCGATACCCGCTCTTTACAGCTAAAGACATCATTGTCACTGCCCCGAAGTGGTAACAGGAACGCCGAGTCAAAGGTAGTGATCAGTAGCTGGGATCTAACCCCTCAAAGCTGCCTTAGACTTAGTTAAATTTCAAATCTGATAGCAGATTTGAACTCAGCATACTTGAAAACCTTAGTCTATATGTTAAAACTTTGAAAAAAGTGAAAATTAAGAATTTTTAAAAAATTCCGCATTTTACTACTCATACTACTTTTAAAAAATTTTATCAGTAGTAAAGACACTATCAAACTCTATCATACAAACTTTGAAGTAGCAAGATAGCTTGCCTACTTCAAAAGATAGAGTCCTTTGCACCCGATATCGGGAGCTCAGAGCGACGACCGTCGCTTACCTCGTCTTTCGATGAAGTGATCAGACTTACGTTGTCGCGGGTTTATATATGCTCGGAAGAAAACTTAAAATGGCTCTATCTCCGAAAGTATTCATCGTAGCGACATCCGGTTTGTTGCAAACGATTTGTCTCATCATTCTTTACAATATGACACCTCAACCATTCTCATATGACCACGGGAAGTTGGTCCGTCAGCACATGTGCATGTAACATGCCACAAGTGAAAAAATTCCTAAGTGTGGGAGCTCCAGTGTGGTGAAAATTTTGAAAAATTTAAAACTTCCGAATTTTGACCTGGGACCTTTACCAAAGTTTGTTTCAAGAAATTTTGTCCGAACGAGGGGGGGGGGTCAGCGAAATTTGATGAAAAATGTTTTGGTGACGGTCCCAGGTCGAAATTCCACACTTTGGAAAATTTTCAAAATTTTACCCATACAAAGTCACTCTGACACTTAGGATTTTTTCAGGTAAGCGAGCTCCGACCTAAAATCTTGTAACCGCTCTAACTTTTGAACGAAGACAGATAGGAACAAGCCGATTGTTTCACTGAATTTGTCTCACTCTTAGCTTTCAAACGAGCTATCGCACGACAAAATCCGTCCACTAGAACCAAAGTTAGAAGATTGTTGTCGGGGGGGGGGGAGGTCAGTGAAATTTGATGAAAAATGTTTTGGTGACGGTCCCAGGTCGAAATTCCACACTTTGGAAAATTTTCAAATTTTTACCCATACAAAGTCACTCTGACACTTAGGATTTTTCAGGTGAGCGAGCTCCGACCTAAAATCTTGTAACCGCTCTAACTTGTGAACGGCTGGTCCGATTGACTCGCAACAAAAAATGTTGTCGAGCAGTTTTTTCTCCTCTTTCAAACGAGTAGCTGTAAGACAAAATCCGTCCACTAGAACCAAAGTTAGAAGATTGTTGTCGGGGGGGGGGGGGGTCAGCGAAATTTGATGAAAAATGTTTTGGTGACGGTCCCAGGTCGAAATTCCACACTTTGGAAAATTTTCAAAATTTTACCCATACAAAGTCACTCTGACACTTAGGATTTTTTCAGGTAAGCGAGCTCCGACCTAAAATCTTGTAACCGCTCTAACTTTTGAACGAAGACAGATAGGAACAAGCCGATTGTTTCACTGAATTTGTCTCACTCTTAGCTTTCAAACGAGCTATCGCACGACAAAATCCGTCCACTAGAACCAAAGTTAGAAGATTGTTGTCGGGGGGGGGGGGAGGTCAGTGAAATTTGATGAAAAATGTTTTGGTGACGGTCCCAGGTCGAAATTCCACACTTTGGAAAATTTTCAAATTTTTACCCATACAAAGTCACTCTGACACTTAGGATTTTTTCAGGTGAGCGAGCTCCGACCTAAAATCTTGTAACCGCTCTAACTTGTGAACGGCTGGTCCGATTGACTCGCAACAAAAAATGTTGTCGAGCAGTTTTTTCTCCTCTTTCAAACGAGTAGCTGTAAGACAAAATCCGTCCACTAGAACCAAAGTTAGAAGATTGTTGTCGGGGGGGGGGGGGTCAGCGAAATTTGATGAAAAATGTTTTGGTGACGGTCCCAGGTCGAAATTCCACACTTTGGAAAATTTTCAAAATTTTACCCATACAAAGTCACTCTGACACTTAGGATTTTTTCAGGTAAGCGAGCTCCGACCTAAAATCTTGTAACCGCTCTAACTTTTGAACGAAGACAGATAGGAACAAGCCGATTGTTTCACTGAATTTGTCTCACTCTTAGCTTTCAAACGAGCTATCGCACGACAAAATCCGTCCACTAGAAGCCAAAATCGAAGCAAGCTGTCCAGAGGGGGGGGGGACGTCAGCCGAAAATTTTTTCTCTCCGATTTCGCTGGAAACATCCTTCCTAACCCAAAATTTCACGTAGATTCCGAATCTGGACTCCGTTTTCTCATCCGATGCTTCGTTTGGGCGCTACACACCAAAACGTCCCACATTCTATGTCAAAATTTTGAAGAAACAGTTTTTCTCGCCGATTGCCTTGAAACTCACCCTACCGATGCAGAATTTCACGCTGAATCCGAATCTGACCTCCGTTTTCTCATCCGACCACTCCTTCCACTCGAAACAACCCATTTTACAACCCAACATTCAGCAGATTGCACCAAAAACATCACACACTATAGCCTCAAGACTAATCCTGGCGGTCGCCCACGTCAACCTAGACGGTCGCCCACGTCAACCTGGACGGTCGCCCACGTCAACCAGGCGGTCGGACCAACTCACCCGAGTCTCACACTCTGACGTTGCAGAGGGGGGGGGGGACGTCAGCGAACATGTTGTGAACGTGGACCCACCCGGCCGGCACACCACGACAGACCACAACCTCTGTCGTTCCAGAGGGGGGGGGGACTCAGACACGAAGCACCACGGCGGCCGACCACGACACTCTGCCGTGCCAGAGGGGGGGGGGACGCAGCGATGGCCGCCATCTTGCGCGGTCCAGAAGTGGAGTTTTGCTTACTACTTATTTGAACTTAAAACAAACAAGATATATACATTGTTGTACATAGAAATGAAATGAAGTCAATTACAACGTTCATTCAGAGGAGGTTGCAGGAGCTTTATAATGGCCTTCTCTCTAATTTCGCGTTCTATGCGATCAGCATTCGGATGCAGTTGGTAGATAGGGGCAGCTTCAAACATTGGACACAGCTATTTCAATCAAGCTACAGAATTCTTGACGTCAGCAAACACATATCAATTTGTGCTAAAAATATGTGTCCAATGTTTGAAGCTGCCACTATCTACCAACTGCATCCGAATGCTAATCGCATAGAACGCGAAATTAGAGAGAAGGCCATTATAAAGCTCTTGCAACCTCCTCTGAATGAACGTTGTAATTGACTTCATTTCATTTCTATGTACAACAATGTATATATCTTGTTTGTTTTAAGTTCAAACACATTTCCCATGAGTAGCCTGCAAGCCAGGCAGAAACGGGTCGGGAAGTAATGACTTTTCGTTGAGTCTTTTCATTTATGGTATATATATATATATATATATATATATATATATAACAATATTATAAATTATTATAGTATATTAATTAAATATAGATACATATTTATATATTGTAATATTATAAATAATATATTATATTTTATATAATAAAATATAAATATATATTATATAATAAATATAAATATAATATAATATAATTATATATATCATTAAAAAAGTCTTTAATAATTATGAAATATGGCACTAAGCACCAAGATTTGTTTTTGTTTGACAATTTACATCTTTCTGTGTGGTTACCGGTCGAAGAATAAGACAGAAACATACCTACGTGACCTTAGAGCAGCCGACTAAGTGGTACTCTTCGTACAAACCCGTTCATGCGTTATTGCGCCACACATCGAAGAAGCATAGTGATAGATTACAGCTTGATTACACAAACCATGTATTGTTTCATCCCTATATGTAGAATATTATTTAATGATGTTCTTTTTATATCAAGATATAATAAAATAAACCAACCAGAGTAGGGAAATGTCATAAAAACAAAATTATTCGGAAAAATTGATCGTCCAAAGGATTAAAGTTGCCCCATTGGATTATCGCTTAAAATGAATTAAATAGCCTAACCAACAAAATGAAATTAACTTCGCGATGCTTTTTAGAAGTCTTGCACAATCTGACCTTCAATTACTAGGATAAAAGCAGGGACATGGAGCGGTTAGAATTTTGCCAGGTGATGTGACCCGTTCATACTTGCAGCCCATGGAATATGATATGTAGGATTTACATGCATATTCAGAAACATTCTTTACAATCGAGTATCATTGGGATGAACGACTTGGATCAATCGTTCTTAGATTATTGGATTCCTCCTATAAATGGTACAAGAGGTCGGACTTCCATAGGAGCAGGTGGACCTAGTTTTATAGACCATTGGAAGGTGTCCGTGGCACAGTGGTTGCGTACTTGGACTAGCGATCTCATGGTCCAGAGGTCGAACCCGGAAAGTGTCACTGGAAGTCGGCAGGAAGGACATCCGGACTACAAAGCACCACAACGCTCCAAACAAAGTCTGACTTCAGTCAGCACCGTCCAAGGCCCCAGTAGGGGTAAAAAGTGACGAAAAATCCGTAAAAAAAAATTGGAAGCGTGGGATGCCGAAGTACAGTCTTATTTCCATGTCTTGAACTTACCTGAGATCGAGCATAAAACAAATGGGAGCTTGCTTTTGCTATAAATGTGACAATTATCTCCCGTGGTTTGGTCAACTATGTGAATCTGCTTGTATCTGATTTCGTGGTGACTGCATACTATTTCAGTAAGCATACCTAACGCCTCGATCAGCTATTACCACAGTGCGTTTGAACTAAGATTTAAACCGAAAGTTCTCCGCCACTCAATTCTTTAAAAAAACTTGATCACATACCTTATTCAAGTATTTCTGAGAAACAATTTTTGAACTAAGTGGTAGAATTTTTTCAAAATGGCTGCCAAAAGCCATCAAAAAGTCATTTTTTAATAATAATCGATAACATGAAGAGCTCTCTATTCCCGAACTCTCAAGTATTTTAAGAGTTAAATATTCATCAAAATTTTCGCCGACATAGCGGCCTGATCACGGCGTAGTGATGTGACACAGAGGTACAAAAATTCTAACACTTGAACTCAAAATATCAATGTCGATAGCTCCGACCCACATCCCTGTTGTCAATCTCTGGCTTCGGGGATATAATTAACACAGCTTCACTGGAGCGCAGATTGAATGAATAAGAGTCGCAGATTTTGACAGAGATATCAAAGCTCAAGCAAATTTTTTTAATTAAACACCACTATTCATCATCAGATCAATATGATGCATTAAAGTAAATACTATTTCAAAAGCTGTTTTACAAATGTAGTGGGAACCGCATGGATACGGCACAGATTTTTCAAAATGACCGACACAGAATACAAAGAAGCAGTTATTTGAAAAATAGGTGATATCAAAAGTTCTTTACCACAAACATTTCTTTCAAAAATCTGTTATCACTTAATCTTAATATTTGAAGTTGTTTTTAAAAAATTCATGGCAACGTTGCAAATGTACAACCTTTTCAAAATGGTCGACAAACAGCACCATAAGTAATTTTAAGAAAATTGAAAAATCGATGCCGATAAAAATTTACTACAGTTAAAACATGTTACGAGGATAAAATTTATAGAGGTAGAAAACCTTTATAATCACAGATTTTTTTCAAATGATGATTTTTGGCGTGCTTCGGCGGCCGTTTTGAAACATCGCTGTCATCAACAAACGACGTCCGAGATTTAAAAAAAACGACTCAAAATGTTTAAAAGAGGAATGGGATCAAGCTTTTGCAAGATTTTTGAGTGGTGGAGAATCTCACACTAAATCTGAGTTCAGACATGCATAGCAACACAAACTGGGCTTAACAATCTACACTCACCCCGCAGTTTCAGAATTGAACGACGAAATCATATCAGTCCGAGCCTTCCTTTCCCTGTTTCTTCTTCCATGGCGGCCTTGCCGCACTGGATTTATGGAACCCAGTTGTTATATCCTGAAAATCATTTTGAGTCATCAAGCACAAGCATTTAGGATTTCCAGAGCTTTTCAATAGCATATTGAGAGTTTCTTTAAATGTTGTTCTTGTAATACATCAATAGAAAAACACATTCATGTGCAAAGTGCATGCATTAGGTCGTCAACACAAACCTTTCGCAGGTTTATGCAGCACAGATTTGAAGAAATCAAACAATTTTCACTTAAACAATTGACGCAATTGAACGAAAATCTATACAAGTTCTCGCAAAGGAAAAATCAATATACGCCATTTTTTTGCTTCAATTAAAAGAAAACTTGTTTTACTTATATTTAAAAAAGCCCAAATTTCAATTCAAAGATGCTGAATTTCAAAAAATGAAGCGCATTCATCCTACGTATTTTAAATAACTTTAAAACACAAAAAAGGATTATACAGAATCGATGGTCATGTTCAGTTAATGTCTCAACGTATTTCAACTTTAGCTTCGTTGGGAATTTCATTTGGTACATTTTGGTATTTCATGTGTGCAATAGCACAACCATCACTCAAAGATCACCCTAACCATGGAAATCTGAAGATGGAGTGATCTTTCTACCATACTGGCATGTCATGGAAAGGCGGACGCTATGGCACCTTGCGTCTTCGCCAGTAGAGACACCCTGACAAAATTTGTTCTATTCATTATGCTGTCGGTTACATCATTTGTACCCAGAATAAACATGCGGCTTCAATGTTTTTAAACGAATGTGTCTAATATGCCGGAATTTTACATAAATTTAAAATTGCTTACTGGGTGTCCCAAAAGTCAGCAAAAACTTTAAGAAGGCTGTCTATTGTTTCAATCTACTACAATTTACAATCTACTTTTTTAAAAAGGAGGTGCAGTCTCACATCGGGGAATTTTATGACACTCAATTTTTCATTATGCGCCACTTTGCTTTATTTTTTGATGACGTTGCGTTCATTAATATTACATGGAGGCAACACGAAGCATGAGCTACATATATGAGTAATCCTCTATTTTGGTACTAAGGACACATGAATGATTGAACTTGACGTGAAAGCCTAATTAGTTGAGTGAGTCGGTTGCTGTTGTCGGGAGTTATTGCTTGTTGCTGTGGCGTTCGATTGATGAATGACTGCATGGGGCATGAATTTCTAGTATTTAGATAGCTTTTAGTATTTAGATTCTAGTTAGCAGAATATTTCTGTAGTTCTTGGGGGCATTGCTATTCGCTAGTTATCTAGTCACTTCGTGCCTTTCATCATCGCTTCAATCTCCTTCCAAAGCGTGGTTTCTGGAGAATGCTTATTGAATTTGCAGAGCCTCATTTTGACAGTGGCAAGATCTGTCCACAGGATTATCAAAACTTTAAAGGGGACAGTTTTTCTGACCATCCAACAATTAATTTTTGGCGGAAACTACGGGAGATCATGGAAAAAGACATCCATCATTGAAAACAGTGGCACATAATAGTTAGGATATTCAGTACTAAATGTTAAGCTCTTATTTTTTCCGGCTACGGTCACAAAATTATAGAAACTCATGTTAGGTATAATTAAAGCCCACAAAATCAGAATCAGCCACAATCCAGTTGCGGTGGATACCACGATCATACAGAGGGTCTGAGATAATTTTCTAACATTGCGTAAATCATTACTTATCGCTTGTTCACTTGATTAAGGCATCGAAAGCGAATATCCTGACTTAGTGGTACTCACCACCATCCACACTCACCAGATCTAAAATTGGTCGGGTTTCGATTCTTTTGGTGCTTTTGTGAAGGCCGAGTTCACATATCACAGTTTCATCCCAGCATAAAGAGACTGAGACACGTTCATCCTCTGCAATAGAGGTCCTATAATTCTGCATTTGAGTTTGGTGCGTGGGTCTGTCGCATCATCTTGGTTTTGAATTGTCCAAGTCTTCGATCAGCTACCTCAAGAGGTTTGTGCAAGTCAGATGCAGCAAGGCATTTCCCAAGAAATTTAAAAGTCAGGCATCTTGTTCATCTCCCTTCTCTTCAATATAAACCTACCGTTGAACATCCATTTGTCCGCGATGTATTTACATGAGTCACGTAACATTTCAAATTTTTAGATCGTGTCGATCTTGAATCCTAATCAGCCATTGTACTGTATATGAACGCACAAGGCGTGGGAGTTCTGAACCTACTAAAACAATCTCTAGAGGCAACTCGCCCATTGAGGACAGGCGAAGACCGATCAACTTAATCCAGCTCACATCAACGGCTTGAATCAGATGTAGTAAACGAAACACCCGTCATAATGACGGGGATCCAGACTTCCTCGGACTGATTATGCACATTCCATCCGCACATTGTTTCAAAGCAGTTTTTCCCAACCCCGCAGGCGAGGATCGCGGACGCAGCTTCGGAGAAAAGCACAGTAGCTAGCTAAGAACGCACACAAAAACAATTGGCCTCTTGTCTTGAAAAACAGCACATATTACTGAAAATTAATAAAACACGACGTACAATGCTTTAAAATGTATAAATGCTTGACCATTACTTTTCTCGCGACTCTTTGCGCTTATTGATCAAGATCTTCAAACGATATTAAAAAGTGTGATGCTTGTATCAAAAACATGGAAAACATGAAATTTCTACTTTTTCCTTGTACAGTAGGAAATTTTGTTTAATGTTGTCATCCAGTCATAAACATATTTGATCTTTTTTGCCCCACAATCTTCAAATTTCCATGATTTTCCGGTTTTCTCCCCGTTTTCCCAGAAATTCTATTTTTCCCTGACTTTTCCCGGTTTTTCCTGATTTTTCCCGTGTTTATACACCCTGCTGACTGGCTTTGTATTTCATCTGTTTAGTGCTATAATGTAAGAATGGTTTGCTTTAAAAAACGATGTAATTCAATAACTTCAAAATTGGACACAGTGGGAGGACAAGATGTACGTATAAAGGGAGAAATTCGATGGTAGAATTGTTAACGTAGCATTGAAACAGGCTGCTACGAGAAAAGCTTTTGCGCGTTTATTGGTGCGGACACACTTGCCAACGGCGGACCTGCTCTGATGAGCGTGACGGTTTTTTTAAATTAGCAATTTTATAAACAATGAAATTTTTACAATTAAAACAAAAAAAAAATAGCCAACCACACCTTGGCGATTTGAAACCTTGTGTCAAATTGCCATGCAAGAAATACGCGCCTGGTAGGACTCGACTGACACACTCATTGGTCTTGTGAAATTATGAATAGATAAGAATTATTTATTTTGGGTCAAAAAGGAAGTAAAATGTGAAAAAAACCGGTATGATTTCAACGGATTACCAGCAGTCTTGCGTCGAATGTTAAAACGCAGTTTCTTGCAAAACCTCGAATATCGCGGTCTCTAATAAAGGATGTTTCGACAAAACGCTCCCGATCAACTTTTGGCTCATCGATGAAGTTTCTTGGTTGTGTAAATTATCCGAATGGAGAATTCCAATTCAAAGGTCAGAAAAAGTTGAATCAATGTATAAAAAAAAAATTTAAATACTCATTGTCATAATTAATGAAACAAACTAGTCATTAGCTTGAATTGAAGTTTGTTTCATTTTTTCTTCAGGTATTTGATGCAATATCTCGCTGTTCTATGTATTTACCATTCAACACATTAACAAGGGGGGAAAACGGGGGGGGGAATGGAGAAAAGATCTATGGTTTTGGTCAAAATTTCATATTTTTGATATCAGATGCAACAGTCACAATTGCTTTTACAAATTGAACATAAATACGTGAAACTGAAATCCAGCTTTTGTAAAATAAAATGGCACATCGATCAGTTATACCAGAGGTATGGCTATTGGAATGGATTCGTTTGTGGTAGTTGTGCGAGAGTGTTGCCGAAAGAGCTGCAACTATTGAGAGTCGTTCGTTTGGAGAGTGGTGGTGTCGATGGAATGCAGAAGGAGATGTTTTAAAAAAGAAGAAGGGATCTGGTTTCGACCAAGAAAGTCTGCAGGAAGGACAGACGCACGTATAGTTTTAGCTGGCAAAAGGGGAAATAGATTTGTTGTTCAGTCCAAAGCTAGCTCATACAGCTAGAAAGAGTGCCTCAAATATAGACTGTAGCGTTCGAACGGTTGCTTACCGAAGATTGGAGAAGCTGGAATTCAATCGCGACGACAAGCCTGTCCTAATTCCATTGAGTTTTGAGCACCGCAGAAGAGAGTTGCATGGTTGTGATGCCCATCGCTCATGGATTGATGACCCATCACTGGCCAGAAAGTCTTGTGGACCCGATGAATCGAGATTCACTCTGGATTTCAATGGCGGTCCGTGGTCAGAGTGCATCGTATTCAGTGTGAACGCTTTGCGCCCATGCTAATGTATTAAAGAACATGACAGATTATGGGTATAGAGGTATCTCAATGAAATTGTGCTTCTGTTGTTGCCCCAGTGGTCAGGGTGGAGGAATTCGTCTTTCGCAAGACACATGCCTCCTCAGCTGTGCATTGCATGTAGGTGATTGAACATTCAAACCCTTGACTGGCCAGCCACGCTACCTGACTTGTCTGCCATTGAACAAGTATGGGACGGAAACTTGGGCGGCTGAGCGAGAGATAGTCCGGCAGCAGAACGAGTTTCTGCAGGGAACGAGGCCGGGGGGGAAAAAGGTGAGACGTTCACAGAATAATGTACACCCTATGCTATTCGAATCGACACGTTGCCGACGTTCTAGTGAGTTCCTCTTCTTGTCAGCCCAAAATCAAAGAAAAACATATGTAATCCATAGGGAGCAGATTGCAGTTTTGGGTTTAAATGATATTTTGTATGTTTTCGTCATAATTAAACGAAAAGTACTAAGCCCAGGGTCATAATTTTTAACATGGAATGTCTTCAGGTAATTTCCTATGTGACATGTGATAATAT